>JAQGAH010000102.1:0-85067 GCA_034696885.1 Lepidocyrtus paradoxus | reverse complement strand
TCTACATGTGTTAGGGTGCGAAAACCAATTTGTAAAAATTGATACCTGTCAACACAATTCTAATAAAATCGATCTATATCTATACAGCTCCCTCCACATTTATGGCTAACCAATATAATATATTATAATTTATTAATATAGAGAGCAAAATAAAAATCATCCACTTTCTCCCAGCCTGATCCCTTCACAGGGAGAGCCTTAACTTAACACGCCAGATTCAATTTTTCTCTACAGTAGTATATGTCCCGCTTCCAAGAAAGGTATAGATCAGTTAGTTTCCTATACTATATTTACAGTATGATATGAAAAGTAGAATCTTTCCCCCGTAAAAAAACATGTCCACATCTGAAGTATATAATAAGACCCATCTGTCCTTGCTTGTGTATGTAAAATATACTTGTTTGCCAAACAGAGTTGACATGGTATGAAGATTTACGAGGTAATATTTGAGATTCAATGACTGAGAACGTATCATACTTGTTTTGGGGGCTCGGGAGCGTAAAAAAATGGGCTGTATCGATAATACACTTACGCCAAGGAAAAAAAATGTCCATTGTACTATCTCTCATGAAGACGATGATAGTATGTTGGGGTCTTGGAAAATATGGAGAAACTAGATTGTCCATTTTTTATTCCTTTCTTCCCTTTTTTATAAATATATTTTTGGAATACAATAGAGCCAATCACTATTATCATCATCATCATGGTCAGCCTCATATATTCGCCATCAGTTTGCGTTTGTAAAGTATACATATCCGTAAGAGGATGTAAGATAGATGAAGGGAGAAAATTGGGTATAGTGAATAGGATGATGTGGATATAGATCATAGGGCTCCTTACCTCTCGGCCTTCCCATTTTTGGCGTAATATATGCAGAGATAAAAAAAGTGTTATCAGTTTCTGTCTGCTGCCTTTACACAAAATGAAACAAATGGTGACAGGGCAGTGTTGGAAGGGATTTTGCATTAGATTTATTAGTTGTTATATTAGAGTTAGCACAAGGAGAAAGCTGACTTCCTCCCACTTGCCCTTATCTCCCCCTTCTATATGTATTTTCTCCATACCTAAGTAACTAATCCTGTAACTTTGCTTTCCCTCCGGTTCCACCTTATAGATCCCTTCTAGCTTTCACTTTCCTTTCTCTCACTCGTCACAGAGATATGGCTAGTCAGTCAGTAGTGGAGTCTCCACAGAGCCAAAAATTATTATGGGCTTGTTCCCCCCGGTAATTTTTTCCCTCTCTCTGGTGTACTTCGGGGGGCTTGTTTTCCCCATTTGGCTGATGTTCCAAACCCATTTATTTCCCTCCTTTTGGTTAACTTCGGTGATTCCCTGAAAAACTTAAATCTCAATATTATGTTATGCGGGCTAGAGCCGGATGTACTTTTCATGTGTGTCTGTGTGTGGAGCCCTCACCATGATATGGGAAACAATGAGCGAAGTTATGTTTATTTTTTGTGGTTGACAGCTTAGGAAGGAAATAGTAATAATTCCACTATTCATACCACTCTCCTCTCCTCCCTCCATATACCTATACCTATAACCCAAAATACTTTGAGAATACTTATGAATCTGATTTTATTTCACTGTTTCTCTTTTTTTTCTCTTCCTTTTATTATTTGTTCAAAATTTCACAGTCTGAGCACGATAGGTTTTGGAGACCTGGTCCCTGGAGAGGTTAAAGCCGAAAGTTTAGAAGATGCAATTCAATATGGTTCTGTATTCTGTTCACTTTACCTTCTATTAGGGATGGCCCTCATTGCCATGTGTTTCAATTTAATGCAGGAGGAAGTCATAGCCAAAGTTCGTGGCTGTGGTCGCCGGCTTGGCTGTGCTCGATAGTAATTTTCGTGTCTTCTGCTGGGGATTTTTTCCCCCTCTCTCTCTTCCTTCTTGGCTCAAACATTACATTTAGGGGAAATACGTGTATGGTTATGTTAGCACATTGATAGCAGTATATTTGAGGAATATGGTTGAGAATGAGATTGTTATGTAATAGATCTATAAATATGTATAATCTATGACTTACGGCAATACACACTTTTACTACAGTTGTTCTTGTTGTTACTCTTCTTAGCTCTATTTAATGTAGCTTTAAGTGGGCTGCGGGGTTTTGTTAAAACATTTATTGTTTTACTTGTGGTTTTTTTTCACTGATAAATGAGCCTGTTTATGTAAAAAACATTATAAATGTCAGGGCTGTAGGCTATATATGTGTAAGCTCGGATGTTATATTGATGTGTAATCCGTTATATTAAATGTGCTCCCATTTTTTGAAAGAAAAAAAAACACACTAGCATGGATTTTGCAACCGACATTATCATAAATTTATACGTGGCTTTTGTCGAGTCGAGTTATGGAGGCAGTTGAGAGCAATAAAAGGCTCTTGACTTTCCCTGTAATCTTATCATTGGTGAATTTGACACACTTCAATCCAATTTCAATTTTCAGGTAAACATGATGATTTGGTGTAAATTATGAGTCCTATCTGCTATATTTTCTATCAGCTGCATAACATCAACATTATTATAATCATAATCAACTTTTCTTTCCCTTCAGCCCTAAAAATACCTTTGATTATGTAACCTTTTTTATTACTGACGACGAGCTCCGAGAATTACGCATACCTGGCTGAGTTTTACGTGAGGGGTCCAGGAATTTATGGAGGAGTTCTTGCTGGAAAAAATCTACAATTCTGCAGTTACAATCCCACATTTGTGCAATATGGATCATTGTAATAGCTGTCGTAAGATAGTGAATAATAAAAAATGAATCAATTTTTGTAAGCTTTTTTTATACCTTCCGTGGAATGCAAATAAATCATCCAATTTATTCATATGTATTTATATGCTTATGCAGGCCCATTTCTATTACGACTTCCCAGAGTTTTCATGCTATGGCTATGGGTGAGCCCCTTTCTGCGGGCTTAATGAAGGAGAAAAACTGCGCGAAAGTGTGTCTGTCATGATGGTAGAAATTTATAGAAATATTTCCCTTTCTCCCAATGTAGTCAAGTGTGTGAAAACTGAGGCTGTAAACATGAGTAATGTATGCATAAAATATGCGAGTCCCAGCCCTTTTCTCTCCCTTCTCGATTTTGCAAAAAAAAAGTGGATTTTTTGCTCATTTTTTTTTCTGCTAAAAATAACAGTAGAGAAGGATCCAGAAGGATGAGATGAGCTCGTTGGAAACCTTCAGAATCAGACATTACAGGAAATGAATGAATTGATGAAGACTGCCATGCATATTACAATATGAAGCATGGACGTCAAGGAAATGATTATGTTTTCCCCTTTTTTATAGTAATGAAAGTAAGCGTGGAAATATGAAAATAGTTTATTATTCAAGATTTGCCGTGAAAATATCGAGCTTTATGAACTAACGATTTTCTCCCCGGGAAATATACAGTCATGCTTGGATTAGTTGTGAATATCATTATGAATATGGCTCAGTCATTTATAATAAATGGAACACATTCGGACAGACAGGAGCGAGGAGGAAGCTCATATTTTATTTACGTTCTACTAAACTTTTTCCCCCTTCTTTTGTTGCCTTTTTCCATCCTGCGAATTGGGATGATGAGGGGAGGGACTTTTCATTCGGTTGACAAAATCATGTATGATATTTGAAAAGGTGTAGTAAACTGCAAAATCGTCCATCGTCCTATCCTTCCTGGAGGAGTAAGAAAAAGGGTTATCCAAGGAAGACTATCTACGGTGCTTTCTCAACTATTTGATATAATGATAGGGATGAATGGGGAATCCATCTTGGCGTGAATATTAATATGGGAGTTTGCTTTCTCTCATTTTCCCTTTGTATGGAGGGAACTGGGAAGGAAGGGCTACTACGAGAGATCGACAGTGGATGTTTCTCATGGGCGAGATGAGACTAATAAGTCATTTAGTTAAAGGTATCCACCTCCATTATATGAATTCCAGGTTTTATGAAGGTGTCGTGGAAATTGAATCCTTTCTCCGAGTTTCTCACACTTAACCAAGCATACACTTCTCAAATAAGGAGAGAGGTAAGGGAAAGAGGTGTCATCTCCAAGTCGAGGGAGAAAAAGGCCTGCTGTTTTTAACGGTAAATTCCACAGCTCAAAGTGCTTTTTACTACTGGGGAGGAATTAGACCGGGAGAAATATGTCAACAAAAAGGGGGGAGCGTTGGGCGAGGAAGGTTGTTGGGGAATGAATGTAGATTGTAAAAGTTTTTTAATTGAAAGACACGAGCAGCTGTATAATATTACTCAACCGTGTAAACTTTCTCCCCTCTGGTGTTGATATTTCTCCTCCACTCTTTGTGTTACTTGCTGGGAACTTAGCTAGCCAAGAAAATTTTAAACCTCATTTCACTTTCCATATATGAGTTGTTTGCTTGGCATTGCATATTCATGCCTGAAGACATCAACGAGAACTTGACTTTTAGTTGGGCAGAAGAGGGGGCCAGCCATATGGAGCTCATCATTTCGTTTGTTTTTGGGGTGCTCCATGTTAAGCACTCCAGAAGAGAGAGAGAGGTAAGTATTGGAGGATCTTTGAACCTTATAGGTAAGTATCTAGTAGTATGACTTATGCAACTTATGAGTATGAGTTATGCAAGGGAAAGTTAAAAAAGGCAATATGTTTAACAGTTTCCGTTGACACGGTCTTGCTCCTTTAGAAGGAAAATTTCAGGGTTGGGGACATTAAAAACTGGGAAAATTATGCTGGGGTCTGCTGGCGTCACAGAGGAAAGCTATGCAAGTTTTAACTTGTTTAAGTCAGAATTTACGATTTTCGTCAGGAACCATTCAGCTTTTTGTTTTATTTATGAAATGTGCATAGCTATAAAAAGCAAATGAAGGAGGTGTATGTTCGTGGAAGTTGATCTGGAGTCGCTTGGAATGAATTTAGCTAGTTACTATCATATTATTGTAGTTTATAGGTGGCCATATTATACTCGTGGAAATCGGTTGAGTAATGTTAAGCTCACCAAACTTATACCTTCGCCCTTTTCTTCCCTCCACCGCAATTGGCTTTGGAAATGTGAATAGCATTTTTCGACTTTCCCGCGTTAAAAAAGTATTTTGCGCAGCAAATTCGTTATATTAAAAATAATAAAATATTTATGTTGATTTAAGATTTAGTGTTCAGCATCCAAAGATGCTCGAATTCAAACTCTTCCAGGCCTGTAAAAAGAACAATTACATACATCAAAGGAATCGCAGAGTTGTTAAAAGCATAAAGTACTTGACGAAGTAGCATTTCACATATAAGAAATAAAATGACATTCTCTCTAACAAGGTTTAAGTAATTTGAGAGTCAAGTAGGTTAACAGTAGGCAAATGTCCCAAAATCCCCATAACCCATTCATATCATAACTCCCTCCTAACAGGATATAATGCCTAAATACGTAAAACATGTGTAGGTTGGTTGACTCGCGCAACTAGGATGGGAATTTTGCAGTTGTTCACACAAAATCCCATTTTCCAGGTAATGTGATTCACCTGGAAAAGGAAGTATTATTGACGTCTCATCGGGGAAAAAGCCTGTATTACCCAGCACACAACTGGAAAGGTGGGGTAACATTCATTTGATTTCAAAGGTTTCAGCTTCAAAAACATTGATACAACTATAAACATCTCCTTGAATGAATGTGAGAAGGAAAAGGGAAATCTTAATTTGATATTGAGACTACCCACTCACTCTTCTCAACTCCTCAGATTGGCACCGTATCCCTGTCTACCTGTTATGGACACACATCTCATGTCAAATTCCCAGCCCAGTGGAAGTGAAGAAAAACATGCGATGTTTTCCTTTGATGTGATGCTCAGTGGTCAAACAACATTATATTGTTTTCAGCCCACACGCATCCTATTACTTTAGGACATCATATGAGCCCCCTCTCAGACATCAAAAGTTTCATCGTTATCTTATCATCATCATATCATCTTCCCGTTTCTGTGTATCTTGAGGAGAGAATAAAAGGCTGAAGAGGAAACAATAAAACCATCCATACAAGAGGGATATAATATATTATATTATGGGAGTATGTACACCGGAACGGATAAAATATGTTAACTTATTTTTTTACTATCTTTAAATGAGTGGAAGAATAGCGCTAACAATAAGGAAAACTAGCCTCTTCCCGGGAGCGGTAGGAGAAAGCAAAGGCGTAGTGGCTCTTTCTGGATTTTATGTGATCTAACAATATGATTTTTATGATTATGTCCCGCATACAGCGGCCTCCGTTACGTTAATCATTATGCCACGCATGCATGCCCAGTTTTTGTTATTTCTTTCCCTCCCGTTTCCCCTTTTTTTTAAAGGAACCCCGTTTTTTTTCCTCTCCTCCATTCTCCGAAAGAATGATGGGGATGCCTCCACTTGGCTGATAGTCCCTGCCACAGCTCCGTTTTGCTTCATAACTTTTATTATTCCCCAGAACACTTATTATGATGCTCAAAGGCACTCCATTTTTCATTATTATTTTTATTATTATTATAATCATTATTATTTCTTGGTTTTATCCACTACTCCTTCCCCGGTACTGTGGGGAAAAGGAAGTGGGGAAAAATATAAGATGAGGTATATGGGGGGAAGAGGAATGACTAAAAAAAGTTTTTTTTTTCTTAGGAATTCTCTGCAGCAAAGCAAGTAGGAAGATGCTTTGCATGATCATGATGTGATGGTATGTATGTGTGCAATAAAAGTAGATGTATATAACTCTGCATTCACTATATTTTGTTCATCATATGTACAGAGGAAGTCTATGATCGTCCAACATCTTTATCTTACAGTGAGTGAGTAGCTAAAGGAACAATCGTCTTATTTTCCTCCCAGAATCATTTTTATTCACTCCAATTTCTCTCTCCTTCTGCTCCACATTTTTCCCTTGCAAGTTTATAGGTTTCGAGAGAAGGGCTGGAAGTTTAGTGAGCTTTTTTCCCAGGATGATGATGATGATAACTTGGTCTTTCTGCAATTTATGAATATAGTTATAATACACTTTTTACATCCCTTGCTCCTTATTTGTCTGGGTCCTATATAGTCTAATTTACTTTACCCCCATCGAGATACGGGTAACGGTGGAGGTACTCTGACTGAATTTATTCTCGGATTGAATGTCATATCAGGAGAGGGGTAGCGGAGCCTCGTAAAGCGGATAGAATTTGAGTGGAAAAATCCAAAGATATACACAAAAATTATAGGGGATAGGAAAATATTCATGAAGAATCCCAAAAGAACCGATTTTTTCTTCCTCTTTGATTCCTCTCGGGGAACTGTGAGAAAAAGAAGGGAGGAATTGCTATGCATAGAAAGCTAGGTCATGTCTGAAATTGCTCAGGTTAGAACCATTAACTAGCCAGTTTCACTATGTTTTCATATTACTTTGCCCTCGTTCGAAGTAGTGGAGAAAAAAAAACTGCACAAATCTGCAAAAATGAACGTTTTTTTCAGTATCCTTTTATGATATTTCATGTCCATTTTCCTCCTCTCGTCTTGTTCCCAGCTCTTGTCTTATTTCATTGTATAATTCATGATATAATGGTCCGATGGGACCCACAAAAAGACGAACACCCCACTTGGCTGCCATCAAGAACTACATCCATTTTCCCCTCTCTGAAATGCTTTCAGAAAGAAGACGGAGCGGGTAATGGCCAGTATCTTCAGCTGAATACGGAGTTAATTGTGGGGAAAAGAACATAGGAAGAAATAGGGTCGGGAGGATGAGTTGAGAAGAAAGGCAAAATATGAGAGAACCGTTCGGACCAAATAACATCCAAAACAATCAATTTTTTACATGCCTAAAGTAAAAGCATCTTCACAACTAAATATACAGATATCATAGCAGAGAAAAAACTACTGGTGAAATCCTATTCACGTGACTATCACTGCATTGCATGGCTTTCACTTCCGCCTATTTTCTACTTATTTACACACCCAAACTTCTTTCTCCTGAGGGAAGTCCAGGATCCGAAGAAGGAAAGAGGATTAGACATGGTCAAAAGAAGAAGAACAAGTCTACATGAACGGTTGAACAGACAGAAGAAGAAAGATGCAAGTGAAGTGCGGAGCAGAGCAAAGTTACAAAATGAAAATCTACATCCCACATCCTTCCCTTCCCCTTTTTTTTCTCTAGAATTTAATATAAAGAGTAAGACAAAGGGAGATGCAGAAGCAGAGCCAGATCAGCTCCAGACTCTGAAGAATAAAAATAGGATCAAGTGAAAAGAACTTAAGATGAAATGAAATGCAACAACAACAGTTTGCCAGCCTCCCACTTTATTTTAAGCAGGCTTCTCAGCAGGCTAAAGCCAAGAGTAAATAAATTAGCGGATGCATGAGCATGCAGATATTTGAGGAAAGAGACTATGGATGCACTCATGTCGGAATTCGAGAAAGGAAGCAAGTCCAAATCTTAAATCAAATAAGATTTTCCTCCAAGACGTATTTGCAGCAGTTCATCTGGATCGCCGTCATCTTTTTGCAATGTTTGTTTTGCAATCCCATCAAAATAAAATAATAATAACTGGGAAAATGGGAAACTTGTTTTTCGCAAACTAAACTTTTTCCCCGAAATGTTCAGAGTTGAATAAACCATTTAAAATATGGCCATAGCGTATGAACAATATTTTATAGGTTTATGCCCCCCTTATCTCGGCTACTATGTGAGATAGGTCATTGCAACAAAAATTCTTAAACGCTGCATGCACCCAAACCACACCACATCCTCATATAAAAACACAAACTGAGTATAACGTATTTACACTGATCCCTTTCTTTTTTAGCGAAGGATTTCAAACCAGAGAGAAAGGGAAAGACATGGGATTTCCCTTCCATATTCTACTTTCCAGTGAAAGCGCTATCAATGGGGACCGGAGGACGTGGACTTTTGGTGGATGGATGCGTTATGTACATTTTCGACTAACACAATTTCCTTTCTCTCTAACTATATCTATACTTTTTTCACAGATGATTTTCTACACTGAAAATCCTCATATGAGTTTCATATGTTTATACAAGTTTTTTAAAGGGACAATAAAAAGCTCTTTTCCGGATGACGCTATAGCTGAAAAATACCACCAGCATGAAACGACTCCCGGTCTGGCCCGCCTTATACAAGGATATCAGTAAAAAGTGGAGAAAACTAGGTTTCTCCTTTTCATCCGTGCATGGGTGAAAAATCTTTTCTAGCTCAAATCCTTTTATGTGAAACAAAATTGCAGACGGACGGGACGAGGACGTTGGGGGACTGGAAAGCAAACAATTTTTTAGGACGTGCCATAGCATGGCCCATGTTATACTCATCCTTTCATGAGGGAGCACACATTCATAATGCCATGAAAACCCTCTGATTTCTCCCATCACCCAATTGTTTAGATCGGGACTGAGCAGCTCGAAAAAATATATGTGTTATAGATGGGATGACGCTTTTCAACTATTTATAGCCTAGAATCATCGCATAACTATTAATGAAGATGGGAAAAACTTCCTTGATGAGATTATCAAAGCGTTTTCACTTTCCATACACTATCGCTGGTGGACTTGGAACTTGGGCCCATTGATTCATGGGGAAAGAGGGATCATACATAGTTGATGTTGATAGCCGTATAATCTCATCAAGTGCCATTTTACCATTATATTTTACCATTTTTTTTTTTTTCACAGTTGACAACCTTGCCTTGGATACTTTCTCCCTTTTACATCCTGTCAGCTATCCTCCGTCCCACTTCCATACAGGATAATGGGCGCCATGCAATAAAAATCAATTCAAAAGAATCCATCATACCTAGTCCAGTCTATTCTATGTTGGTTACAAGCCATACACAAATATTTGTTGGGGCTAGCCAAAATGTGTTTGTAAAGTTAATCAACACGCCTTCTCCACAACTCCCACATTTCCCTGGAACAAATCTATTCGATTGTAACATCAGTTCGTAATTTTTCCCTTGTCATTATCTACTTTCCATTAACTGTGTGATGGTGAGGAAGGACAGGGAAAAAGGGCAAAGTACTTTTTGTCTGGGATGAGGCAAAGTGGGAAAAATGTTGAGTTGAGTAAATGAAGGGAAAGTTAATTAACTGTGGAGAGGGAGATTGTGTCATTTCGCTCTATTTTCCCCTCCTCCCTTCCCCACCACACCTTGGCGATCTACCCAAATAAGATAACATATATTTGGATAGGTAGTTAGGAGTGGATTTCCTATTATTTGCTAATAAGCACTTGGTTAATAACATGTAGTGACTGTCTCTTGAATCATGGCCGCGTTCCAGGCTCAAATCGGAATTCGCTCAAATGAGAAGGTAGGAAAATCCCCGTCCTTTCTATACCCATCCTACTATCCAAATATATTATGATGGGAGGACGGGGAAGGGAATCAAAAGGGAAAATAAAAAAAAATATGGATGGATGGATGAATGAGGCCATACGTTACAGGATCAAAGGAAAACAATCCCGTCATTCTTTACCTCCTCTCCCTCTGCTCTTCCCTATTGATGAAGATTGGGTGATTTAAAGCCTCTACTTTTATTATTGATCATGAGAGTCGGCCGTCTCATGGGTGGGATTCCAGCGGAATGATTATAACCGTGTGAGATAAAGTGAATATATACGCTGAGCCGTCCAACTGTGTCAGCTTCATCATGATATGATATGATCGTGCGAAAATCCTGGTTTATCTCCGATCCCATCCCGAAATCAGAGGCTATATCGGTATTGACATGCAACCATCCTTCCACTTCCCCCAACACGACCATATTGTAACATACAACAAATTCGCCTGATGATAAGTAAGTGAAAAACTAGTGAATTAATCAATTGATGTGGTGTGGCATATAGGATGAAGCATATCTCATTGGTTATTGCAGCTCCCGTTGACATAAATATATTCAGAGGGAGTAATACGCCAAAAAATGGGGGAATGCTTGTGCAACTCTGGATGGCCCGATCCCATAACAACAGTGGAACACATGGAACGCAACGCTGAGCTTGAATATATTTTAATGCAAATAGTTGGCTGAGCATAAGTAAAAGTAAATTTTTGTAAGGGAGCCTAACTTCAATCCAAACATATACATTTTATAATGATGATCACCATCCAAAAGAAAACTCTCCTTTTGCTATTCTTAAGCAAAGGGAACGGGAGAGAGCCAGAGCTCACTTCACTCACTCTCTTTCACTGTTGATAGTAAATGTAAAGAGAAAGGAGAAAGCAAGCAAAAAAAAAATCGGATTCATACCGGCCAGATCGATCCGGCTTGAACCGTTCGTGTCAACTGGAGATTGCGCAACCTTAACTAGCATGAAGCTACTTGAGAAAAGTGTGTTTTCCTTGTATTTTCTCCCTCGCTTTCTCTCCCGTTTCTGCTCATCCCTCTTTCCCCTGTGCAGCAAGTCAGTCAGGGCTTGAGAAAACGGGAGAGTTGTGTCTCCTTCCAACTTTCCCGTATTTCTTGGGAACCATCGCTAGTTCCAGTATTGCCTTTTTTTCTCTCATCATCATGATCATCATCATCCTCTCCTCCTCATCATGATCATCATCAGCATGATCAACGTGGAAAATATATATAATACACTCATAAGCATTGTAAATGGCGGAGCTGGAGCTCTTCTCCCCATCTATTTAGCTGCTTTTATAACACCAAGGGATTCAAAACAGTTCCCATTGTAGTTTAGGAATCTAAATTTTAATACGCATAGTGAAAACACATTTTTTTCTCCTCCTTTTTCAACCACTTTTTTGGCATACACGTTGAAAGAATCTAGGAGAAAGTTGAAAGAGAAGCATGGGGAGAGAGAGGGATGAGGAGGATTATCATGATGACTGGGTAGAGGCAAAAAAAATCTAACTTAATTTATATTAAAAGTTGAGGGAGACAGTGGAGCCCACGTAGCCAGTTGCCCACTCTACATGGAGGGGCTACGTGTACTGTAAGTGAAATGTAAGGATAAGGCAATGGTTGAAATAATAGCTGAGTCACCACAGAGTACCAGCACATACAAACCAAGGGAACCGCTATCCCACTTTAGTTCCCTATTTTCTCCCATTTTCTATTTGCACATCTCTCTCATTCCCCACTTGACAACTCCTGGGGAAAAAAGGAATTCACGTGAAGAAGCCGCACACATATGAACGGGTAGTGGAGAGAAAAAAAGTCTCCACTTTTTTTCTTGGGTACGCTGCTGTGACTGATTTCAGCGAGCTGAAGGTACTCTGTGCATGGTGCTCCGTGTTTGAACGTGCCTTCGCTGGAATTACACTTCAGTCTCTGCTACTCCATTAAAGGGAAACGGTTGGGGGAGAGCGGAGGAGAAATGGTTTTTCCTCCTGTAGCATTATCACTGATACAAGTCAATATGTTTTCTCTCGATTTTCCCTCTTTAAAGGTTTTTCCCTCCCTTTATGGGGAGAAAAGGAAATGCACACACACACGCACATACATAACCCTTCCAATGGAATATATTTTTTTTCCAGCATGGACAATGAATGGCTAGTTTTTATATGGATGGCTCGCTGCCAGGAACGGTGGGCTATAATATATCTACCTGGGAAAAAAACTGAAGGAGGCGGTGCGGTAAGCACTGGTGGTGGTGGTTGAAGGGAAGATGGAAGAAAAAAACCTCAGCCCAAACCTAAGAGCATTTTGGAGCTAGCTCACTCATAAACTCACTTAACAGTGGGAGAAGAAGAAAGGAAAGGAAGAATGAGAAAAATGGGAGAAGAAAAGGAGGGAAAGCGAAGAGAAAAAATATATTGTAGCGATTCAGCTCTTTCAAAGCGATCTCCCCGTCTTTGACTTTCTAGCAGACTTTATTACTTAAATATACGATGCATATTAGTGTGCACGTAGCATGTTTTTTTAGTCAGGTCCACTTCCATTTATAAATAGGGAAGGTAAAATGCACTATTTAATAATGTACATAATGGCCATCCGTGCGTCCACTCTTATAACAAGTTGATAGGTTTTCTTGGGCTGTTCACATCAGCTCATTTCGAACCAAAGCCATATTCCATTCCACACACTCGCATACACTTAAAGTAGAACAGGAGAAAGGGGAGCCTCGGAAAAAAAGAAAATGGAAGCGGATGACGGAAAGAAAACTTTTTTTTTCTTTTCCTTCCTCTCATTTACTTCCCAAACTACGTGAATTGGACGAGGGGAAAGTAGGGAAGAAAAAGTAAATATTCAATTAGTCAAAAGTTGGAGGAGCCCCGATACCAAAACCAATTCATCAAGGGGGAACTCATAGTCACAGACCAATGGGGGGAAATATTTCATTTTGGATTCATGCCCTTTCCACATTCATCAGTTCCAGATCAAAAAACTTCAATCCAAGATGGTAGTCTCCGCGACATATAGAGAATGGCAGCTTTTATATATATTTTTTTTATGTGCGGAAGCAAGAGCTTCTCTATCTATCATATCAACAGTAGGACAGGCACGTTATTTGGATCACGACTGCAACCCGACGGACTGTTGACCAGAAGAATAAGAAAAATGCCCACATCAGATCAGGATCACGCATCCGTTATAAGATGGACACACATGGCCAATGTGTGTACATGTTATTTTCTCCCGTCATATTAGATTCAGGAAGGGAAGTCTGCACGAGAAGTGACTAGGGACGGATGTGCGTACGAGAGGGGAAAAAAGTGGTTCACTAAAGCCTCAAGTGGAGAAAGCCAGTTTCCCTCGGTATCAACATTGGCAAGGTCCTCCACTCGTTGTGTCACCATTATCCTATCATCATTCTCTCGGTTTCCCACTTGCCTCGTTGTCTTTCCCTTTCTTATTTATCGTGTTTACTTAGAAACTGTTGCGGTTTCTGTGTATATTTTTCTCATCCCTATATGGGTGAAAGTTAGGAGGAGCTGGAGGAGTGGGCGAAGGAGAGCGGCAGTACCTATTTTATGCCAGATATGAAATGCATCCACGTCTGTAGCCTAGTACCACCGTCACTGTAAATTATCGACATCGATATTCTTGAAATAATACAGTTTCAAAAAACAACATAAAGGGAAGTGAAAGCCCAATAAAGGGAAAGCCATTGCTATTTTTTCTCCCATTTTCTCATTCTCCTTCCATTTCATCTTTTTTCTCCTTACAATTTCATACTTATTGCAATCCATCCCAGCCATCCATGTTGCTATTTTTTATTCCTTTCACATAAATACTTGTTTAGTGGGAGGACGACGGGGATGGAGCGGTGGAGAGGGAAAAAAAGACATTTATTCATTTGATCGCATATTTTTTTTAGCTTCATATGCTTTTTTATACATCTCCCCAATTTCTTTTTCCCCAGCCAAGGAACACCACGGCCCAACACGACATGACTATGAGTATCCAATAAAAGGCTGCTTTATCTGCAATATTTTCTTGGGTATTCAATCAACGTTATCTGAAATTGGAAAGGAGAAAGTCAGTATAACAGGGACGAAAAAATAATATGCCATGAAATGAGTTTTCCCCCAGAACATATCCATCTCCTTCTCATCACCAACACTATCACGTGTTGTTTGCAACGCAATATTATACACGAAAATAATAAACAGGCGAGATTGGTTGGGGGGAAACAGGAAATAATTTACTTTATCAATCACAGACACACAATTGGCTCCACATTTATAACGGGCTCGGTGGCAAGAAAAAAAAGGGAAAGGTGCTGAGTATTGGAGAAAATCATCTAGATATCGTGGGGAATGGAAAAGAAGGAGGAATGAGGACAAGGCACAATCCATCCAAACCCATTTCTCCAGCAATAATAAGTTTTTTCTCCCCATAAGTAAATCAAACACGAAACTCACAGAGCACAACACCCATCCAGGAGGTAAAAGGATGAGGAGCATTATCAATATTATCATACAACTTTCGAGACATCGTCAACACCCTGTCTGGTTTGGATTTTTGTTTTCTCAACAAGTTACCTTCTGTCTAAAAAAAAAACGAAACATTAAACTTGTTTCATCTCGTGATTCCAGACCCCGTTTTTTCATAAAGAAATATATATATTCATAATTACATTTCTTCCCAATCATCTTTTTAGTGAACTGTTCAAATAGTTTTGAAGGACAAGACAAAGTCCGCTGTACTGTCGTGCGATTTCCCTCTAACAAACATTTCCCCCTTATCTGATCATTTCCTTTAATATCGCCTTCCGCCCATTAGCATAATTTTCTTTTCCCTGAAATGAGAAACCGAGACTTTCCCCCTTTTTTTATAAAAATTTCCAAAACTGACAGGAGAAGTTTGAAGAAAACAAGTTCACTACCTGAAAAAAGGAGGAAGGACGTGAGGGGCTAAAACTGGGAAAGAAAGATGAGCATATGGAAAGCGACAGGGGGAGAAAACAGACGGGCTTCATCCTCAACTGAGTCAGACGTCGGAGACAAGTTTCTCTCTTGGAAGGTTCATCCCATTATCATTTATGACGGTACACATGACTTGCCGGAGAAAAATATGAGGTATGAAATGTCTTGTCCTCCATGTGCGTAAACGTACAGTTGGAGCCTATCAATGATGCTACGTGTAGCACGTAAGTAGTAACACTTAACCAGAGTAATAATGTGATTGTGATCACACTCCCATTTTCCACTGAACCATTTCCAGAGAGATTCCTTTACCTTTCTCCCATCTATCGAGTGTGTCCTTTCTTGCTCGTTATCTATCCTCATATTAATTCAGAAGAGCCTGTGCTACAGCCCCATCAAAATAATATCTTCTGCTGGGGCTTCATCCACAGACACTGGCTTTCATTGATGTGCATAGTCAGGAGTATCTCTGCTGAAACATCTTCCTCCAGACTTCTTTTTCCTCCTTCTCGCGGAAATATAGATGGTAAATAGGAGGGGAAACGTTTCCGACTATCTTACAGAGCTCTGCATACATATATTCCTGAGGAAGGCCAACCTTTCCCCTTGCAAATGGCTTTGAACTTACGACTCACGGCGCTCCTACACTTTTTTTCTATATTTTATATGGGGACACACGCCAGCAACATACATAATGTATCGAGCTGAAGCTGGCCGAACTTCTGTGGAGAGTGGAGAATGGGGAAGAGGAGCGTTGCCAGAAATATGGGGAGCCTATTATTATAAGTCACTTGAGTGAGAGAGTGGAATGAGTAGTGGAAAGAGAGGAAAACTTGCTCAACTTTCACTATTACAGTTTTAGTTTGTTCACCCTCCCTCCTATCTCTCCTCCGAGTCTTCCTATATCTTTCCCCTTTCATTCAGCTAGTCACTCGCCTGAGAGTTTTCTCTCCAACAACATCAGACAAAATCTACACTGCGCTCCTGATTTCATACTCATTCTAGCACTAGCTCTAGTACTGCTACTATCACCAACCATGAAAGCTCGGAGAAATAGGGAAGGGAAGGAGGACTAAGTTGGGGAAAGGAAGCTACACTCATTTCTTTTCCCTTCATTATTTTTGCTAAAGATTTTTCGGAATGAGAGACAGTTCTCTGACAAAACTCTGATAAGACAGTTGAAGATACGCACAGGGAGGAAATTACAAGAGCACTTTTTCACTATCAGATTGAGGGATCGTAAAATTTTATCCGAGCTTTATAGTGGAAGTGGGTGCGAATTATGCAAGTTTTCGCGGAGATAAACAACACCACCAGCTGCTCCAAGGGAAGGGGAAGACAATAGGAGTGAAAGTTGGAAGGAGGAGGAAGACAAATTAGAAACATTGCGAGTTCATTTTTTTACTTGACAGCTCTAAGTAATCTACTCCGACTTTAATTTAAATTGAATAGAACAGAAGGGATCCGCTTAGTGGGCTTAATCCGGTAGAAGAGGGAAAAAAAGTTTTCCTTCGTTTGGGGATCCACTCTGTAGGCTAAAGGTTTTTGACACACGCACATTATAAATTGTGAGTGGATGTGTAATGGGAATGCAATTTTGCGGTAGGGAAAGCTGAATGGGAGAAAGTTTGGGAAATTGTTGTCCCTTTAAATTGCCAGTCGTCCTTCACCAAAGTTGTCTTGGAAGTGTGTTGACTGGGCTTGCTGAAATGCGGGGGTGTGCTCGTTATTGCATTTTATGCAGTTTTCTAAAGTTACGCAAGAAAGTGACACTGTGATAGATAAAGTTGTAAACTGTCCAGATGGTTCGAAAGGGAAACAGGATACTCAACCCTGAACAGTATTTACTTTGACATGGGGAAGATTACTCATAGCCAAAATATATCTTTGGTTTGGGAAAAGTAGCAGCAATCTTTAAAATAGTTACAGTACAAATTTCAAATGAAACATTTTGCATTGGCCAATTGAAAGACTTGAAAAAAGTGTCAAAGATGAAAAGTTTCACGCTGAAAGTTAGAAGCTGTAACATGATGAGCAATTAGAGATTATGTGAGATAATAATCTTGATTAAAATACTCTTCTAATATAATGATATGACTATTTTAATTATCCTAATTTCTCTAACCTAAGATATAGTAAGCTAATTGAAGCCAACAGATACAGTTCTGCATGATCGATTAGCAAAGAAACATCAAAAGATAACATTATAATTTCCCCCCTCTAAAAGATGGATGATGAAAGTCCCCTATTTACAGACTGGTTGCGTAGAGCTAGTGAGCTGACTCCGAACAACAGCCATCACCACCACCATTACGTTGGCCAATTTTTTAATGTGATTATTCCGCAAACTTAAGTGTTCCGTTGTCATCATCAACAACATCCTTATCAAGTGCGGGAAGCAATAATAGAGCCGAGGACTATTACAAGAGGACTTAAAGATGTACTTCGAGAAAAGGGGAAACTACTTGGTGGACTCATAATCTGTGCAAAGAAAGAGGGAAAGCTCTTCTCGCGAAAGAGAAAACTGGGCAGGATGTGTGAGGCAAAACGATGCTGTTTATCCATATTCTCCGTTTGCGCCGCAATAATTGTGTATGTGCTGTTAGGTGCGTTTGCCTTCTTCTTCCTCGAGAACCATTATCATAAAAGCCATCACGGGCTGTTGGCGAAGGAGAGCCTTAGCTCAAGTGAGTTGGACACACTTCGGAATCGCACAGTTATGAGATTATGGTAAGTACCTAAACTGGAGGGGGAGGGCGTCAAAGCAGATATTGAATTTTTTCGCATGCTTCTATGCGGTAGACGGATATTGTCAGAAAGGCCCATTAGCTTCGTCATTGTTGAATCCTGTTGTTTGGTTTTTTGCTTTCAACAAAAAAAATTGTAAAAATTCATGTATGCTGATGATAGAGATAATACGGGGAACGACGGGAAGTTTCAATAATGAGAGCAAGCACCCTCTTGTCATATGGTTTTAAGATATTTATCTCCTTTTTTGCAATATCTGTGCTTAAGCACAACTCCCTCGGATTATGCGTTTCGGAGAAGTGGGGAAAAAGACTTTTGCTGTCTTTGACTCAGCCGAAAAGAATAATTCTGCGAGATGACAGGATTACGCAGTAAAGTGAGTTGGAGGGTTTAGCATGAACATGATCTGGGGAACAAAAGTGAAAGTACTTTTTAGATGATATTTTGAGGGGTAAACATGTGGAGAAAATGCAGATATGGGGATTGCACCTAATGGTGATGAGGATGGGGGACAGAGGGCTAAGCTCATCTGGTTTGGCATGCTACTTTGCAAAAAAAATAATTGGCTGACAACAGACAATAGCTTTAAATGTACTTCCCGCAGCAAACCATATCCACATGAAGGGACGTTAACAAAGATCTATAGTAATAACAAGAGGAACAACAAGATCATCAGCATCACCATTATAGCGATGTAGTGTGGGGAAATGGGGAGGGGAAAAATCCGTTTATTATTCTATGATCCTTTTCATGCTAAATTGCAAACACGAAAAATTATAGTTACACCTCGTTATATGCGATGCCATCTCAGGGCTGTAACCAGTGGAGAATGCAATGTTGGCCTAGTGGAGAGTGGAGTTGGGAGGAGGCCGATGATGATGGTCTGAAATAATGAATTTTTAATTCCACACAGGGCACTAACAATCGAGCTAAATGTCTTTTACGAGTCCAACTGGACGCAGCTCGCTGAGCTGGAGTTGCAGCAGTTCCAAGATGAGATTCTCAGACAGCTCTTTGCCATTGATGATGCTGACTTTGGGCGGACCAGTCGGGAGACCCACTATGGGGAGGACTCGTTTGAAAACTTCCCAGCTGCTCTTTTATATTCTCTCACGCTCATTACAACAATTGGTATGACCAGCATGAAATGACCACACAAGTAGATAGATAGATAGATAGATAAATAGATATAGCTATACATACACTTAGTTTTTTTTATTATTTACCCCCTCCCTACTATTACACAATCATCCCCCCGTATATAGGGATAGAGACAAGCATAAAATATATATCATTAACCCTATCCCTCCAACTATCCCTAAAACTTTTCATTATGCTTGGGCATTGCTCGTAATTTGTAATTTTGTTAAGGATCTGGATGATTTCAAGTACTTAACTTAACTTTACGAACATTACAACTAATTTACTTTATCATTTATCCCTTTTTACAACCCTCCCAACTTCTTCGCTGGTCAGGGGAGCTGATGGTATAACTGAGACGTTTATTTTTCAGCTTCCGAACAGATAAATAAACATTATTTCGGGATAAATGGCCCTTAGACCCTTTTAGAGTTTAACAGAAAAATAACAGTTTACATTGATCTTTTGTGGTCGGGTGGTTATCTGACTACCTAAGGGAAAGTATAAAAATGGATGGTGGATGTTTAATGGAGTAATTTTTTCCCTTTGTTTGTTCTTTGATATGTGTTCGGTGCGTCTGGATTGCCAAAACTGCTCCTCATCATTTTCCTAGGATATGGAAGTGTAAGTCCGAAGTCATTACCAGGTCGGATTCTCACAGTCTTCTATGCCGCAGTTGGCATTCCACTAACCCTTTGTTATTTGGCCACGGTTGGGGACTTCCTGTCTCGAGGAATTCGAACGGTCTACTCAAAAATTGTGGTAAGTGGCTGGGCTGCTGGCTCTCCAGTCGAGTATAACTCATCTCTTTTCTCATACTGAGCACGACCACCCAGCTAGAGAGCTGCGAGTGTGGTGGCTATATATATGAAAAAAAATTTCCGGAGAGCCACTTTAATTATTGACGCAAAGTTTTATAGAGCCGTGCTAGACATGGTTTGATGAGCAATAAAATGGAAGGGTAACTGATTTAGGGGGTAAACGACGGAAATAACATGAAATACATAGGATCCCAATAAACTGCGATGCAATGTTCCCCTTAAGTGGGAATGACGTTATCTCCAACCAGCATTTACTTTTTGGTGAAGAGCCGAACATAAACTCTTCCCTTTTTAGCCAGATGGTCTAGAAAAGTCAATTTGGGTGGGGGAGGGGAAAAGGTTGGGAAAAACAGAGTTTTAAACATTCGTCAATAACTTAACTAAATTCTTTGGGAACAGAAGGTTGAATACTTACCATCTATATCACAACACTAAATAAATATCCAATCTGCTATACCTTCCAGCTACACCAAACAAAAATGTTTATATAATGGCATGGAACTTTCTCCATATATTTATGTGATAATATTGATGGGAAAAGAAATTTGCATCTGAGCTAACAAGAGGATTAATTAGCGCCACGGATAATTGCATTCTCTTCTGCTCTTATCACCGTTCCAATATTTTTTTGAATGTATTAGAGCCCTTCCATCCCTATAAAGTAATTACGGGGAAAAGTTCAGTAAAATGGGGGAGAAAAAGCGGAAATAAAAGTAGATAGGTTTGGTCCTTGATGAGATGTCTTTTTTTTGGATTCCCCTTGCACCACTTCCATATTGAGTTTTGTAATACTGGCTAAATGGGCTTGGAGGGTGGGGGGGGGGCAGGACGACGACAACGAACAAATGAGTATTTTCAACTTTCGATTATAAAACTCGGATATGGTAATTCAAAGATAATAAAGTAGGAGAGTCCTCTTCCTCAACAAGTACGTCCATTAGTGACAGAGGATTTGGGAGGGAAAAGCTCTCCACCGTTGATAACCTATAATCCACTGAACAAACCAGACACATGTGTATATGGAGGTGTTCTAAAAAGGAAATTAACTCTGGAGGTGGCATACTGCCCAAAGTCATTCAATTTGCAATAAATTCTGTGGAAATTAGATTTCATATTGGGGCTCGACTCATCCCCTCCGTTTTCAATATCAATTTTCAATATTACATAATTACAAATTTTTTTCTACAGAGACGCGGCAGTTGTGGCGTACCTATCCCTGTATCACTAATACTCGTGTTTGCCTACTTGTGTGGCGGTGCTGGAATCTTTTGGTGGCTGGAGGACTGGCCATTTGTGGACGCGATTTTCTTTTGTTTCGCTTCATTAGCTACGATCGGCTTTGGTGGCATGTTGGATCCTCATCTTTCAAAACATGTAAGACGATCCCTGATAAGGGCAGCAACTTGAATAAATATGGACCTCTGATACTTATGGCGCTTGCCTTTTTGTCCCCAGCAATTATTATGGATGTCGCGTATTGTTGGGAGGGCGTCAGTTGAATATTATCTTAGTTGAATAAGTATGTTTTTTTTTCTTTCAATTTCATTTCCAGGTTTCCTTGTTGGTCTCCTCAGTTTACATTCTGCTGGGGATGGCTCTCATCTCCACAGTTTTCAACCTCGTTCAGGAGGAAATCGTTCGAAGCAAGACAGGACGTGGTCGCCAGTATCATCGTCCAATATCCTGACTACAGAATAAGAAGGATGCTGCCCAGCCAACAGAGAATCATGTAGGGCTTCAACATATTACTTTAGATAGTACCAACTCCACAATGGTAAGGGTAAGAGAGATGTTCATTCTAATTTCTAAAATTACATCACTTTTAATTACTAAAAATATCTAACTTCTGCCTTCTTAATTTACTTTCCCCAAGACAAACTAAGTTCGTTTTTTCACTCTGTTGGATTGTCATTTGACAGGGGGACGAGTATTTCGTGCCGAAGAGTATGGCAACAGAATTTTTCGCACCACAGCCCAACGTCGTCGAAATGACAACATTAGGGAATATGAATTTCGGCTGTGGTCGCTCCTCAGCCACCCTCCCACGTCCAACCCGCTCCAAGACGGTAACATTTGAGGATGAAAAAATTAGCAAAGAGGCTCCTCCAGATGTTTTCATGTAAATTAATTTTTAAATAAATAAGACAAGACTTCTTATTCCAGTAACTATTTTACATCGTTTTCATATTTCACAATAAAATAAAGGAGAAGAGTTCCAAGAAAAAAAAAATGATAATGGTATAAGTAAGATCTTCCACATTCATATTCATTATTACGATGTCTACGGAGAAAGGAGGGAAGGCACGCAAACGAACTTGTCCGCACGTCATGTCAGCGTCAGCATAACAAGTCGGGATGCAGGCTGGCGCGTAGCTCCTCTCCCCGCTTTCTATAATAACCTTGGCATGTGCATGCGGGGAAATGGGATCTCTTCTGGAATTTCTTTTGTAATCTTCCTTTTTTAATTTCACACTTTGCCAAAGATAAATCATCCGAAAAGTAGACAATATTTTAGTTTCCCCAGTCTTTTTTTTCAATTCAAACTTTTTCTTCCTCTTTAACAATGAAACTGAATTCAATGAACTGAACACTGATGATGCACAGAAGGTGCAGATGTGTACAATTAATTAAGCTGATTCCAAGAAAAAATATAGTTAAAAAAAGAATTATCCACCTCTAAAAAAGTTTAGCGAGTTTGGGAAAGAACAACTTCCTAATTAAGTTTAACCTTCAAAAAATTATTTTTTAATCTTTGTTAGTGCAGCGTCGTAGTTGGCAACATTTTTTCAACGCATTTTACACGAGGGATTTTTCAAGCAAATATTTAAATAACCTAGTCGTACTCAACCAAGGTCTTCCAATTGCAAATGCAAAAGTGTGTTTAGTAAAAAAAAGAAGAAAATGGCGAACATTATATATTTTTCATCTCGGTTCTGAATTAATTTGAATTGGATATACAAAACAAGTGCTGTCAATACTGACAAAGTTTGTCTTTTGGGGAACAAGCAAACTAAAGTTTTCACTAAACTTTTTTATCTGAGATGAGTATTTTTTTTTGCAAAAAAACACCCTACACATGTGAGAAATGCAAACCGTATAATAAATTGCGTTACATTTCCCCAACTAAACTAACTTTCCTTCACGCTCTAGTTACTATCCTCCAAACTATCATGATCCCCCTTTAACTGGGAGATTATTTACTACCTAAAAAAACTTATTTTCCAATGCATTTTATTGACTAGGGGAAAAGGGGGATTTTAAACTTGTTTATTTCGCAACAGTCGCGTGGAATTGCAACATCTGGAATGATATTATTTTTCTAATTTGAATTGAGCTGCACCAGGGCATTGAAAAGAGTTACGAAAATAATTAGCAGCGATAGTCGTCAGCCCCTTCCAAGAAAGTTGTAGTTAGTTTCGTGAGTCCTCTCCACAAGACCTTCATCCCTACTTGGGGCTAATGCAATTTTCCCTTTACTTTACTTCACTTACCATCTCCCAATACAAATATCCCTTTTTACTTCCCCCGAGAAATTAATCAAGTTGAGCTGAGCACCCTAAAAAGTTGAACATGTTTTGTAAGCAGTTTATCATCATTATGTCATATCTTTTAATTACATTCAAAAGGAGCCCAGCTCACTGGAAGTGAAAGCTTTCTCCACTACGCGATTCCCATGTAAAGCCATATACATGATGGGAGCATGCACATGGGTCATGATGAAGACGTTTTCACTCATAGACATGAAATTTATTTCCCCGTTGACACAAGAAAAATTATGACATGACAGACGGCGTATAAAGCAGATCCAAACTTATGGGGAAAATCCCATGTTATTTTCTACATCGTCAGATCCCCGCACTTAATCCATGTTCCATGGCTTGATTTACTTGAGCCTCGAAACTCTCCAGTTTCTGTTCCCTCTGTTACTTGTTGACATCCTCGATATATTTTTTTTGACAATGCGTTACACTTGAAATTAAACAACTCATACCGTGTATTAACCGTAACTCAACGTAATATATATTCTTTCCTGAAACAAATTGTTAGTTTTTACCTCTCGAGATACAGTAACTAATTTTAATAATTTGTAATACATGATGATATAAGATCTTGTTATATCGTACAAAAAATCAACTATATATTAGATATGAATACGAAGAGAAAATAGATTTGTAGAATAGAAAAATGGGGAAAAATAAACATGTTTTTTTTTTTAAATTTACTCTCAGTCGGTGTGCACAAGCTAGAGTGACTATTCACTGTGTCAAGTCATCAGAGTTGATTTGCAATTTCCTTCAGCATGTCATTACCAATTACCCATTTTACTTGACTGATTGTGAATGATGCTGGATGAGTGTAGTGGGGTGAATCGAGACTCTACAGTCGCTAAAAAGATCCTATAATATGCTTGTACTATCTGTTATATAAGCTTGATAACTTGATGAGCTTTCGTCATGATAATAATGCATTTATCCATAATTGCTATTAATTTTTTTTATTAGTGACTTTCACATTTAGTATCCTTTTAGCTTTTCATAATCCCTCTTAACTCTGGTTAGTAAAATACGGCTTGGAAATACCGAATTGTCCGAAGAATGTTAAAATTTCCAACAAAAAACTGTTACAAAATTGCCATTGCAAGCTGCTCTGAAAACTATGTGAATAAAAGTGATGTTTCATTAAGCGCCTCACATTTGCGATCAACTAAACCAAACATGTTTACTTATTTAAGAGAGCTTTCCCTAAAGCCTCTACCGGCCTGACACAGTTTAGCCCCTTCCCTCAGATAACCCTTTCCCACTCTTCCGACTTCCCTTTCCCCCTTCGCTATTTTAATATTTGCATTCCATTTCCCTGCTTATTTAGCATGCGAGAAAACTAATTAGACGTGGAGCTCGGCTCATATTATATTAACCAACTAGCTCCGTCGCCCCTAGCAGCAAGCACACACCCCCGCGTCCCATATTATAATGAATACATATTATGCAAATAACGGAGGAAATTGGCTGACAGATTTCCATACGTTTTTCATATCACGCACATGACGCCTCAATAGAGGGGCAAACAATGTTATAATATGAGTCAGCTTCTGGCAATGGAAAATAAAATAAAGCTTATGTGGATTATTGCAAACAGAGAGGGCGGAAAGGAAAAAAAAACTTTGCTAATATTGCTAAACTCCCTCGTAGGTCAATCCAAGTTAGTTGAGCGTTCCCCTGTAAGAAAAACCTTGCAAGTCGGATCCTCTAATTTTCTCCCTTCGCAATACTGGAATAGAATAAGTAGGCTCATATAAATATTCAGCGGATGGAAGTCTACACAGCTTTTCTATTGATTTTTCATATTAAAAAACACAAGTCTTATAAGACGCTATAAGGCTTACAATTCCCCTATGATTATAACGCCAAAGTTGCTTCCCATCTGCATTCAAACCTACATACATGTTTTAGACATTCAATCCACCCATACTACTGGAGAGAAGGACCACCAACGGCTTCCATATATCTTAAATAACCATAATATTTATAAAGTGTAAGGAAAACGTAGGAATTAGACTTATGCCATGTCTTTAATACAGAATCAGCCCTTTCCCTTCCACAGACTGAATCTCTCCAGCTCATGTACATAGCTGGAAAGGTTTGGAACCGCTGGAATAATACGGGCTGGGTGTGCCCTGTCGATGGATACTTTTCCACAGCTTGGAGAAAGCTTCATAAACAGAGGCCTAACCTACCTACCTATGTTGAGTTCCCCATAATATACGGGATTTCACGACACAATCATGATGATGCTAATGCTCAACTACACCATTTCCAGACAGAAGCACATGAAGAGGATATCTCCCAGTGCTGGAAATCATTCCCCTGGAATGAGCCCAGAATAAGGAATGCTCGAAGAAGGGGAAAGACTTAAAGGATAAAAATCCTGCAATGATAGAAAGGATATTTCCTTGCCTGGATCCTTTCTTTCTCCTTCCCATCCAATCTGCTTTCCACTATCCTCATTTTAGTTGAGCTTTTGCACAGAGCCCCATATTTAAAGACCCCCTTCCTTTCACACAGAGCCCAGTGGAAAGCTGGTGATGATGATGATGAAAAAGAGGGAGTATATAGGTAAGGTAGAGCTACCCGGAAATTTTTTTTCCCCAAGTTTTTTTATGTATAAAGGTGAGTGAGGGGAAGCCAAAGCAAGGCAGGTTTTTATAGAGAACGGAAGAGGAAGTAATAGTGCCAGTGTCTTTTATAGGGAGAAAATATAGAAAGGTTTCCTCCACTTTTTTTTCCACTACAGCTTTCACCAGGCTCAGCTCAATATAAATTTAGATAGCTAATGCCGACAAGGAGATAAAAAGCAATATAAAAATGTTTGCGGATTCTTAACTCGTAAAACCTACAGTGTGACGAGTTGGCAATATCTGCTTGTTTGATTAGCCAGCACCTTTTGTGTATAATAGTAATAGAAAAAGAGATTATGGAGTTGAGTCGGATTGTCATTAATAAGGGCTTTCCTCTCCTTATTACCCAATATGTGTAGCTCATTAAGTAATTGGAGTTGAGTAGACAAGTAAGGAGGGATCATATGCGGGATACGGGTGACGAATAGAGGTTTGCCGAATGACCTTTAAGCATATGTATAGTTTGTTTGCAAATAATATGAGGATTATTAGACTAATCTCGTTAGACTGGCTTCGGAGCTCTAAAGATAAGTGATAATGTTAGAGGCAGGGAGAAAGCGTGTAGATTGATAAGGCGAACATGTTCCACCACTTCCAATCCACTGCAGTTCCACGTAATAGTAGTAGTGATAGCGGTAATGACTGGAGACAAGTGCATGATTTGATCTTGATCCGACGTGAGAATCGCGAGGTTTGTAACCTGCTTCCTTCGGGGAAAGACAAGTTGTCAGCTTTTATCGATTTAACTGGAGAGATATAGGCTTGGATTTAGTAGCTGGCTGTTTGTGACAGAGTCTAAGCGACAGTTTTCCCTTTTCGGCGGAAGCACCGGTGAAAGTTGTGTAAGGCTTGTAATTATGATGACAGGAGTGACCCGGCTTTGCAGCCTATCCAATATCTGCAAAATTGCATTGCTAGAGATTGCATTCATGCTTGCGTTCTGGGTGGGGGACTATTGGCCGCCGTTTTTTGGGAGGGCGAAGAAGCCTTGTGATGTGACCAATTCATCGATTGTTAGGAAAATTGTACAAAAAGTAAGTTTTCCGCGTGTCAGAATGAAGTGTAGCGTTGAAAAGTTTTGGTAATTCATCAAAAAGTAAGTGTGGCATGTTGTCCTAATGCTTTGATGTGATTGCAATCTTCAGAACTGGACGCCAGTGCTCAGCCAGTACGGTGTAAATCTTCCAATAGAATGCCCTCTGAACCTCTCCAGAGATTTGTTAGGAGTAAGGGAGTCTTTAAAAAGTACCAGGTCTTCCCACTGGCAATGCCTTGAGTGTGGAAAGAAATTTTATTTGGAACGACATCTTGACTTGCATATAGAGCGCAGACATTCGCATGTTATAAATAAGGTAAACACCTATATTTACTTATATGATTGGTGAAAAATTTGGCTGGCTCATTTGCCAACATAATTAATTGCTTTTTCTTTAATCCAGGCGGAAGATTCTGTATGTTTAGGAGAGTACTGTGACGTGATGAGGTGTGACGTACTCATGTCAACTTCATTCCTAGATGAGGACTCAAAGTCAACCGATGTTTCAGTCTGGTCACCCAACACCCTGGCTGGGAAGACAGGCTATAAAAGTGGCCACCTCCATTTAGATCATAAGAAAACCCGTCCATCCACTGCCACTTCGAATGAAGACCCACAGCAAAGTGATAGGAGCAATAGTCAAAAGGCTCAGTCATCCTCCTCCTCCTCCGCTCCATCATCGTCGTCTTCATCACCTCAAACTCATTCACACTCCCATTCAGCGGATGAGTGCGATGAGGAGCACTTTAGCAATTTACGGGAGAAATGTAGTGATTTAGTATGGGAATGTTTGCAGGGTCTCATTTCCATTCTGGATGCCAAAGATTTTAAAGCCCTTCAAGGTTCCCTAACAGAGCAGCTAACTAAGCTATATAACAGCGTTTGATGAAGTACAAAAAGCCAGTCTATGAATGATTTGTTTTATGCATAATTTCAGGTGAGCTGGAGTCGATAAGTTGCTCCTATTTGTCATGTGCCAGATATGGGGATGCATGTTGCCATCAAGGCTCCCGTTTCCGAGGAAAATTAAGACCTTTCTTCATTGTCTTTGGATCACTGCTTATCTCGCTCGTACTGGCGCTGGCTTACTACTTTACATGGATTTACACTCAGGCGTAATGCACATTTAAAATTAATCTTTAAACTCTCTCATCATTAGTTTTTACAAAACCAGACTCTTTTTTATTGCTTTAGTTGACAATGCTTTTGTTTCCACTTATAAAATACTTACAATTTTTATGTTACCATTACTAAAATACTTATACAGGGTTTGATATGTTTTTTTTTTTCATTAGTGCGGACGACACCAACTGCTATGAAGATAACTTGGACGACAAGACATATACGCGCGAGTTGACAACAAACTTACGAAAGAGCATACCACCACCACCTCTGGTCAACAGGACAACTCACATTTAAATTTAAAAGTCATAGGGAAAATGAAGGAGTCAACGGAAAACTTCCACGTTAAAACAGCATCATCAATAATATCAAATGTACTAATTGCATAATTACAACTACTTCTCTCAAACACCTTTTGGTACGGTTGTGTTACATTATTATATAGTAATAGTAAAAGAAATGATGAGCGAGCATCAAATCATTTTTTAAAACCCGAGTCCCATTTCAACAATCGTACTAGAGTAACAAAAAAATTGAACATAATTGATTACATACTACAATTACCTTAATAAAAGCATAAATTATCAACTACGGCTAGTTGTATTGGTTGGATTATCATAGTTTTTATTACATTGGAAATATATACTAACACGAGCAGTTCACATGTATCTTCTCCGTTCAGAATCAACAGTAAATACAGACATGCCATTCATCCTCATGTAACGTAACCCATTCAATATAAATGTCCAATAAAGTAAAAACGTTTAAAAAATAGAGATTTGTAAAAAAAATGTTAATGAATTGCTGCAGTTGTGTTTTTTTTCGTAAAATTATAAAGTTTGTTTTCACATAGTATATAAAATATTTGTACAAATGTTTCCAGTAACAAATGGCTATATAAAATACGTTTTGGAAGAAAGGACACATGCGTTTGTTTATGAAAAACATTCGAATAGTAGTAGGGCACAGAATTAATAAATTATCACTATAACTAGACATTACTCGACAATTTCTACAAGGATTATTAAGTGATGGAAAGTAAAGTATCGACGAAGACTTGCCGTTTCGATACCTTCACTAGAGCAGTCCACCCACCAAAAGTATCTAAGATGATGTCGTTCTTCATTTTCATCTTGAGAACTCGGAACACTTCACTGAAAATACTCTTATCAACCTGCTCGTAAGCTCCTGGTGGAATACCGACAGCGACAAAGTTTTCATCAGAGTGTGGTATCATAAAAATCCATGGGCACTGCCTCCATTTTCTCTTTCCACATCGCAAACCTGCATGCTGCATGTAATGAGCCAACAGTGGGATCGCCGACGGTCTCTTGAAGTAGTTGTAATCCAACAGTGTCTCAGAAAGTTGGATAACCAGCAATGGCCCCATCTCTTGCATCTGCTTGGTGTCCACCATCATCTGCACTTGGCTGTTCATGAGCTTGAGCATAGATTTCGCTTTCTCGACGCCCGCCTTAAATGCTTCACCATCCCGAACGTTAAGCACTTGGGTTGCTTCTAGAAACTTGACTTCACTGGATTTTTTCGGGTCA
Organism: Lepidocyrtus paradoxus; assembly: GCA_034696885.1. Taxonomy (NCBI): domain Eukaryota; kingdom Metazoa; phylum Arthropoda; class Collembola; order Entomobryomorpha; family Entomobryidae; genus Lepidocyrtus; species Lepidocyrtus paradoxus. The sequence continues at coordinate 55,178 of JAQGAH010000102.1, read as the reverse complement.
GGATCTTCCAAAACCGCAAGCACTGCCAACATCATATCCAACGCGTTGAACTTTGCCCGGAAACCAATTTCAGCAACAAACGAACCAAAGACGGCATCTGGGAGTCGGAAGTCTTCCACAACCTTTTTGCTTGTAAACATCTGGATGAGCTGACGTCGGAGATCCAAGCTCATGTTGATGTACTTTTGTCTCACCTCCACCAATGGCAGACCTAAATGAGCGAGTAGCTGATGAAACTTTCGATTCCCATCCACGGACCACGTGCGAAGCATGTTTACTAAATACGGAGTGTGCTTGGCACTCTCATAAATACTCCAGTTGCGATAAAGAAACATGAACAGCTCCCTTCCGTAACGGATCTTCAAGCAGTCTCTTGGTAATTTCTCGGCATTCGATATCCGCAAAATGTGAGCATTTAAGGTCCCCGCAAATTCAGTGTACTTGGACCGGGAAAGACGACAGGAGACTAAAGCATCCGTAAGAGAGACTATGGTGCACCAGACGGATTCCATGTCATCACGAGACATGACCCAAGCTATTTCCAAGGCGTATAGAGCTGACTGTAAATTAAACAAAATCATAACGAAAATCATTTTACATTATAAGGCATGCTTATTAACTAGTAGCAATGGGCTAATTGTTGAATACAATAATTTAAAAAATAAGTGGCTTATCAACTTACCGGACGAGCATAAAAAGTACGCTCCTTGTACTTATAGAGAACATCCTCTCGCTTTTTCAACCAAACACTGTGCTCCTTACGCCTCTGATCCCGGGCTGTTCGCCTCCTCAACCTCGCCGTCATTCCATCATCATCGATCTCATCGTCCTCATCCTCCACCCCATCACTATCCGAATCATCTGACACTTCAGGCTCAGCACGGAACACTGAATCAAAGCTTGGAATCTTCTCATCAGGCTCCGGCGTGGACACAATATGAATTTGGCCGGTAGTGTTGTAGAAGTTGATAATATGGATGGGTCGGTGGTAGTCCATGATAAAAAAGTTTTTGCTAGCCGGAGGGTTATCTAAGGTCGCCAGAAGATCCACAGAACCTCCACAATTCACCATGATGAACCAGTTGGACTGGCCGGAGTACTCTTGGTACTTAGTTCTCATCCCTTCAATCCCATCACAAGATAATAAGATATAAGCCACCCCCTCCGTCTTGAACAAGTTCGTGAGTATCCGCACCGCACAGACGGCGTCCACATCTTGGTGACTTATGATACACACTCGGTTCCCGATGAGGTGCTCCATAAAGTCCTTTCGATAGTGATCCACATGAGTCATCTTGATTGAGTTGTCACAACACTTGGAACACTGTTAAATCAACCCTATCATTAAAGGGCTTGTAAACTTTCTATGTTAATGTTTAATTACTAATATCAACACAAACTAATCAACTGTCCATTGATGATAACTGAACCAACTTGAAAATTATCAGAACTGGAATGCACAGAACGGAACAAAAGACTGAGAATGGGAGTAATAAACGAACAATTCCATTTGTGTTCTCCTCAAGTCACAAGTGAATGAAGTAAATGTAAATGAAGAGAGAGAAATGCAGACAAAATAGAGCCAGAGCTTTGTTTCCCGCCGTATTTTCACACCATGAAACCATGATCTTACTCTATGAATGTCTCTGTACACATATATGGTAAATGAGGAGAAAGGTTTCTCCTTACGCCTGTGTGTAATGAAATTATGTGGTTCCCTCCTTTGTTCACGCAAGGTCAAAGGATTTGGCCTCATCATGAGAAGAGATGCTGAGCAGCATAAACATTGTGCTCATGGATTCTGAATGCTGTGATGTTAGTCGTAGGAAATTATATAAGTAAATACTTACAGCAAGGATCGATATTAATTAATCATTTTAATTATGTATATTTAGAAATTTAAATACATCGAGACCGGATAACTTCCAAGGGGAATTATAAATTATGTTAATTACAGATACATGTTTATGATAATTTTTGGCAAGACTATTCTAGCAAGTAGTGATTATTGATGAAGACAGTAGAAAATGAAAATGATACTTAGCCAACTTTCATTCCACCGATCCAACATTCAAACACTTGGTTAACTAGATGTCATTCAACTTCAACATAGCTGCTTAATATATGTAAATATATGTAAAAATGAGAAATCATTAAGAAAAGTAAAATAGTAAATTATGTACCTTCCTTGAAAGTTTTGCATAACAGAATTATGAAGATAAGCAAAGTAGCAGTGCTGGATGGAATGGAAGATGAGTGTGCTAAAGCAAATCATCGGAGATTTTATGATGATGACATTGATAAGGACATTGATAACAAGAACTCTAGTCATTTCTGAAGCAAGTTAAATTATCACTCCATTGTCAATTTCTTCAAGTTCACTAATGGTAAGTATTGGTTAGTGGCTAAATATAACAGTTAATCTAATCAATCGACCTACATAATCCACTTGTTTTTTTTGTACATTGAATCGGTTTATATTTTTTAAAGGTGTTTCCAATAATATGTGCTAATTATGGGAAACCTACTTCTAATATTTGCCGTGTTGACCTTCATTCTTTACCTGGCTTTTGTGAAAATTGTTCTGCCAGCCTTCTGGAGATCGAGAGCTTACCGTAAGTATTCTGACAAGGAATATCTTTTCAACTAAAATATAATGCTGAAGATTTATACGGAAATATTTAGGCTGACTAAATTGCATTTTGTTTCTCACAGGGAAATTTGAAAAGCGGCTTTCGCGATCCATCCGCCGGCTTTTCTTTGCCATGCGAGATGATATCTTTGCACACCTGGTAACTCTTTGTGAGCCCGATGGAGACGAGCCTTTCGAACCGTACTTGGACTCTCCACTCAGAACGTGTCCCCCGTGTACGTTTGTCGACACTCCACCTAAACAAGAAGCCAACAACAACAACTTAACACCTTCCCCAGCACCCCCACCCCCACCTCCGCCGACTGGCAGGCGGGGACGCGTACGGGGACGTGCATGGGGCATGGGTCGGAATCTAGCCCGAGTGCTGCCACTACAGGACGATGTTCGATTTGAAGACAACGTGGAGGAGTTGCTATTACAAGTGCGGAGGGCGATTGATTTAATAGAGCAGGTGGGGCGGCTAGAATGAATATTATGTAAATGAGATAATTATTAGGTTTAGAAATGCTGTTGTGAAGCATCTCGTATTCATATCCTTCTGTTGAGATTTTGTTGCGGTAAAAATAGTTGCCACATATACTTTACTTATATAGTTTTATGTCGTACAAAAATATTCAGAAATATATTAAAAATTACGTTTTCAATATTCTATGTAAAATTTCCTTTAGATGCATTTAGTAAATGGCTTAGTTTTCAGATCAAATTAAATTGAGTAAATTTCATTTTAATCATTTAAAAAATTGGTTTCATTACCCCCAGCACACATATTCGTAAGTGACATCGCAAAAGCTAAATTGCAACTTCTGAGTGAACTTTGATGAAAGACATCCATTCATTGAATTTCAATTCATGTTAATTTATTTACGCGAAACTCGCCAACATTATACAAACAACTCATGAGATTTCTACGCATAATGTTCCTTTCTTGAAAAGCATTTTTTGTCAGTCTCGTTTCTGTTTTTAATGTGTTTCATTTAGTTAAGTAATATGCACAACTGGTATAATTCAAGTGGGAAAGAAAAGCTCCATTCATGTTAATAATTTTTAGTTAATTTAACTTACATTGCAATGAATATTTGCTTGTAATTAACCAAAGTGATTTGAAATGTTCACCAAAATAAACAGCAATAAAACTAGTTTGGAAAGGGGACCTTAAGCTTGCTCAGCTGTGCTCTTCACTTAACTAATTAACAATATTTTCCCATCGAAAATGTGTCATCTTCAGTTTTCAGACACTATTGTCGTCTGTCACCTTAACTTCCACTGTCTGCCTGCATGTGAATTGCATCAGTCAATGAAAAAGTCAATTTAAATATAACTTAGACTGGTTTATAAATTGACTAGTATCTAGAAAGTGGCTGGCTGCGCTATATTGTAGGATGGGAAAAGTCAAGCTGCGTTGTTGTTATAGTTAAGTTTAATGTTGCATACTAGTTGCATACAATAAACTCATGATCCCATAAACTGGTCCACCTGACACTAAATGATCACATGCAACGGTGGAGCAGCTGCGGAGCAATGAGATCGAAGTCATTAGCAGTTGGTTGGTGTTGTTGTTGACGGTCAAGATTGATAACATTTTCAACAATCTTTATCTTTGACGCTATTAAAAGACTAGTTATAATTAATTGGTATGAATATAAAACGGTCAAGACGAAGACAAATGCAAGCTGCACTTTTAATCTTATGAAAATGACGCAATATTACAAATTCGTGTTAATTAGTTTATAAAGTTATAAAGTAAATAGAAAGTTACTTTACTATAGTCGTAATCATAAATGGGATATGGAGATGTGATTAAACTAATTGGAGGCGTTACGTCACGGTTCAGATTTTTGCTTTAAATCGATATCGAACTATGCTTCAATATAACCAATTATGTAATGGTCTATATGCGTTGCTTCAATTTACGTTTAATCTCAAGAATATAACGAACCGCACAATTACAGTCAATTTTTAAGTTCCCCAATAAACAGCCCGGAACTAAATCAATCAGTCCAACAATTCTAATTTTTACAGAATCTGAAGTTCTATAAGCGAGAAGTTAACGAAATACGTATTATACGAGATTACTCATTAGGAGCTGTATAAAAAATGTATGAATTGTCCACTTCAGATTGCTCTTACTGTGCGCATTCATTTGTTTGAAGTTCCATATCATACTGAAATCCTTATAGGTTATAGCTTTAAAGTAAGCTTTTCGAATCTGAATCACTCTGCATTTCTTTTCATATTTATGTTCTCTACGCATTTGTTTTCCAGCTGGAATAAATTCGCATTGCGTGTCCAGTTTTTAGATCATAATTTCAGATTTCGGTTAAACTAACTCAACTGTGCTTCCTGGACCCAGCTATGATTTTTTTATGCCAACTTGCATTGTTTCATTGCTATATTGACATTTTTGAGTTGTATGCCTTTTGCTTTTGTAGATGATTAATGCAAGCCTTCCTTAAGCTAAATCTATATACAACAACCGCTTTTACGACAGTGCAGTGTTCTTAAAAATCATCTTAAACTCCAATTTTACAACGCATTCTGATTTTGTACCGCAACTCTTTCAAGTATATACTTACAATATACTCACATCACGCATTCAAGTGAAATGCTACATAGCAAGGAAATTAGATGGTCTCATGCACATATTTTCAGTCTACATTGTTCACACGACGATACGCAAGGGAAATATATAAATCAGAGCGTGCTAAAAGATGCGAGCATCCGCTTCACCTTTATTGTATTTACAGTGAGTTGATTGCTGCATTGTGTTGTGCTTACTGGCTCAAAACAGATTCAACAATGTGAGCTGCACATACAATTACATAGCAACAAAAACAGAAAGCCACACACAAAACGCAAGATCTCGTCTGATTTACGGACCCATGATATTATCCTGAAAGTAGCAAGCTTCGGGGTTAACAGTTGACAACATGAAGGAAAAGCATATTGAGAAGAGACAATAGCGAAAAATTAAATGGCGCCAGGTAATAATGATGTAATAATGATAATCATTTATGGCAATACTTTAAAAGTGTTTATTGATATTATTAACACGCTGAAATGAAAATCCGAAATCCGAACGACACAAAATAGCATTGTATTTTAGCATTTTCTAAATAATACGTTTTTCAGGTCATTAGGTCAAATGGGTCATAGCTTATTTACATGGGAACAAGCCCCATATTACATAGCTCATCTGCCTCCAGCAGCATTTAATAGCAGCTTTCCTAGCAAAAAAGGTTAAACTGACAACGAAACAAGTTTTTCCAGAGTCGATGCAATTGCCCATTTCCAACATGCAAACTAAACCAGTTTTTAGTCAATTCCAAAACTGCAATGATATGCAATCCAAATCCAGCTAAAACTCCTTCTAATTCACGAATCCAGCACCATGAATATAAGCGCCAGCTTAAATACGCTGCTTTACCATTTTGTGATTTATTTATTATCATGACTTTACGAGCGTCTCAACTTGAGACTCTCAACTTACAACCAACAAAGCAAATTATTGCTATACTTTCATGTGCAGATGGTAACATGAGCTATTTGCAATGCAAAAATAGTGTCAAGTTCAGGGCGACATTTGAGTGCAGCAAAAATGAACTAAATATTTTGCAAGTTTGTACTGCTTGTTGTTACAAATCCTCCTGGGGCATCGTGAGTCGCTCGCTTAAAAAATGTAGAAGTATTTTTATGGCTTTTTTATGAGCAATCATGGATATACCCAACCCACAGCCTAGCTATAAATCGAAAGATGAAAGATATGAAAAATATTGAATATGCAATGTTTATCAACATTTTATGCTTAGCATACCTCTTTTAATTAGGGGACAATTAAAAATGCATTAGTAAAACGCTATTTCATTATTCATCTCAAAATAGGTCTTTCCACCAGGCAAGGTTCGTTATCACAACAAGCCATATAAACAAAACAGGGTATTTAATGGAAGTGGAGAGGAGCTGTTTAAACGGTAAAGTTCAATTCTTATGAGCTACTACTTTGACTAGTCTGACTACATGTAAAAAATACCTACAGAATATGAAATGAAACACCCACCTATAAAAACCCATAACACATCAATAACAATCCATCTTCAACTCCAATCCAACTACCTTTTTTCAAGCTCATCTAATACCATGTCAAGTCTCAGAAAAACAGTGCAACTTGACGATGAAGAACCACCTCAGTCTCATTCCTTACTCAACGGTCATGTAAACTATAAGCAATTTTTATATCCCACAAAGGTGGATTGAGAGTTTCCACACATTTTCATACAGATGAACACAAACGGCTCAAGAACGGCACAATGATCCATACCTGATTTGACAAATTTACTAAATCATAAGTAGATTTGAGCATTCACTGAGGATGAGCTTTGCTTTTGTGAGAGTTGGTATAATTTTCATACGCTTTTTTTCTACACATTTAGTCCTACCACATTTGCTATCATTATGAGTATGTTGATATTTAATAATGCTCATGTTTCACCTTCTCCCTCATGTTGAGTCCCATTTTATGTCCTTTTCATATGTTCAGCTCAAACTATCGATGTGCAAAGCCATAGAAAACATATGAGCAAACAAACAAAAAACTCTGCTGTAGGTAACGATATTGTTCGTTCCCATAGGGATCCCAATGGGCGAAAACCCTACTATACAGGATACTCAAAGCCAACATATGAGAGAGCGATAAAATGTGAACTGAACATCAACCGAAACGAAGGCAAACGCTAAAGTAGACTCGTACAAAGGAAAAAAAACTTGCATAGATGATACTGATGTTGCGTTCGTATTTCGTATGTTGGTAAGGCTGTGGTGCTGGTGTCCGAACGCTATTATTCCTATGTAGCTCGACGCAACTTAAACTACGACCTATTACAAGATAGCGAGCCAGCAACAACTCTCTGAAAAACTCTCTGATTTCCATATGTTTATATGTAATATGGAAAGAAAGTTATATATAAAATTGAAGTCATAAGCTTTGAGCATTTTCGTTGGGGAGCTGTAGATACACGAGCAACAACAACAATCATATCAACAGAACGAGAGGATATCTGAAGGGAGGCCTAAAGAGATATAGAACGCTGCGGAGAGAGATACATAGCCTTACACGCATTTGCCACCAGTGAATTACGTGATAAAAGTGAGAAACGTTATATACGCAGTTGGAAACAAAAGATCTGATCGTTTTTTTTTTGTATTTCTCTCTCTCTCCCTCAGCCCATCTCAGTTCTCAGCACTCACTCTTCGCAATAGATATAAAGTTGAAGGAGAGAGTCCCATGAAGATATTTTCCCTAGCATTGTTGGGAAAACACTGAATAATAAAGTGGAACAATTATAGTAACCACTCTTCTAAAGGTGAGTGTCATTTTCATATTTTTTAAAAGTTAAGATAGTTAAGTGTAGTCATTGTCAATTGTGTGGGGTGAGGATAGATTGGGGATAGAATATTTACATGGTTAATGGTGGGGGCTTTTCTCCGAGGGAGGGAGTTTGGGGGAAAGGAGAAAGGTTTTTGGAAGGTTTGCTGGATTGGAGTTGTCATCGCATGAAAGTAGTTAAGTTAGGTGGGGACAGGGGTTTCCAAAGGGTTTTGGTGCAAGTTTTATGAGGTGGCGATGCTGCTCTTGCAATACAGGTTTTCATGTCTGGGGAAAGTAAAATTAAAAGTTTCCTTTGTTTGTGGTTGATTCGAATAGGGATGTTTTTCATATGGGAAAATTAAGAAACAATTAAATCTAATTGGGCTAAAATGCTGTTGTGGGTGTCATAGGAAGATGACGCGTCTACATGATTTCTCTTATAAGCGTGCCATTCCATTTCCAAATTCGAGTTGCGAAAAATTGCCAATAATACATGAAGAGGTTTTAGCAAAAGCCTAAATTCGCGTATGAATTGGAATTTTTATGGTGCTACCACCAAATTCTGTGTACAAATTATGCATACATAATATAGAGTTTGTTATGCATTTAAATATCTGTGGAAAAAATATAAAAAATGCTGTTTGAGCAGAGTGATAAATAGTTTTAATTCAAAGAGGGCAATTTAAAAGCAAGATAAAAATTTATTTAAATAAAATTTTCACAGATAGGCATATTTTATGTACGTAATGCCAATCAAATCACGGGTTGGAACGTGATCTTGTTTACTATTATTAGTATACGGGTAAAATACGAAGGTACGGGTCTATAGTTGACGTAAATATAAGCATCAACTATGAATATGAATGTTTGCGAACATTATTGTATTACATAAACATGTACATGCACGATTTCATGCCTAAACATAACATTCCAAAAAATATCCCCCTTATCAGCTTTAATGACAAAATTATATAAAATCTATTTCAAGTAGCCAGAATTACGCAGAGGTTGTCGTATTTTTGAAGCGTTTTATCCAATCTATCCAATCCCGACATTGGCTTGCGTCATCATCATGTACACACATGAAATTAACGCAGTTTACAATTTCACATTGGGTCATTGGACAAATATCCAAAAGAACAAAACAAAACAAAAACGTTACAAAAGATGAGAGATGAGTCAGTAAAATGCAAAAATAATATTTTCGCAAACACAATGAACAATTGTAATGTGCCATTTGATAGATGGCTGGGGCATTGTCTAACCGCAACTTAGCCTTTGAAGAAATTACCAGTTTTAATTCCCTTCCAATAGTAGCATTAAAAACTGCGTATTTTCTTTGGCATGATATAATGGATCATGCATTTGTCACGATATCTAAAGACAGTCATCAGCTAATGCGATGATCATCTGAAAGGAAAGGATTTCATACGGGGTTAACTAATACTACCAGTTTATATGGACTATATCCATGGGAACAGTTAAAGAGTTATTGAGAACAAGGAGTCGTCTATATTTAGCGCATCTAAACAAAGGCTTGACAGTCAGGCTGGGGATTATATCAACAACGTAATCATTCATATTGCTATTAAATATAAATACTTCACCCTCCATCCACATTTCTGCTCCTTTCAGATGATAGTTTTATCTGTAAGTGTAAATTATACTTAACCTTCCAGTAGGTATCTTATGTCATGTGTCATATACTTTATCAGCATCAAAAGTTCCAGAAGCTGAAATGAAAGTTTTTTTTCCAAGTCCTTCCATAATGAATTTTAGTTTTGCTTAAGTCATATGACATGACATCATGACAGTGTTTAAATCGTTATTACTGTCAATCAGTCTTGGGTGAAGTTGCGATGTGAAGAGTTGTGCATAAAAATGCTTATCTTTATAACAAAAATTTATGTATTTATTATTTTTCTAGTACTGAGATAGAGTCACGTTCAACTCCCCGGAGACACCCGGATTTCGCAATCCTTTGTTACTGATCCTTTATATACCTTATACCTGCCTTTGTGAGTTTTATAACCATGGATGCCTTACCCAAATCATTTAAGGAACGCCGAACTTTCGGTAAGGTTGCAGTTTAGAAATGTTTTTGATCAGTTCATACAATTCTTTTAACTTAAGTTGAGAAATCTAATTTATGTCTTTCCACAATTTTATGTCAATCAGGCCAACGAGTTAGAGAGGTGGAGCAAGTGCGAAAGGATTATCCTGACAAAGTCCCAGTGATTATTGAGAGATATGCTCATGAGAATCAGTTGCCTCCTTTAGACAGGAGCAAGTTCCTCATACCAGAGCATGTTCATGTTGGGGAACTCATTAAGATTCTTCGGTGAGTTAATTGAAGTTTGCAAATAATCAAAATATCCACAGAATCTTATGATATGATGATGATTTGATGAGTAATGTCATAATTGTGCTAAAATTTCCTCCTTAGACGACGACTGCAGCTTAATTCCTCACAATCCATCTTCCTAATCGTGAATGGGCGGAACCTGCCCGCAAATGCGGCCACATTTTCGGAGATCTACCGAAACGAGACGGATCCGGATGGATTTCTTTACATTGTCTATGCATCTCATGAAACCTTCGGTTGTTCAACCCCGACCTCTCATACTGAGGACTTGACAACGGAGTCTCAGCGTAGTGACTAAGTTCTCCACGCCCGGAACATGTGCAAATGTAATTGCCAGTTTAGCTAACACTCTACTTCGTTGAGTAATCGTTGCCCTTTTATTTCTAATTTTTATAAGCTACTTTAATAAGCATAGAGATGTTAAGCGTGATTAGTTAAATTTTTGTCACTTTTCTAACTACAACAATCCTACCGAACGGTCTCCTCTACAAATATAAGGTATTATAATACCCTGCGTTCTTATCAAGTAGATAAAAAAATATGATGGGAACGTCTCCGAATAAATGAATCGCAACTAAGTTTAACTGCTGACCTAAAAGTAGTAAACACAGGATATAGAACTGTCATCTTGTTCATACAACATAATTACAAGTAATCTAGCATAATAAAATGGTAATTAATTACAGTCCAAGTTATAATCAAGTATAAATAACACCGATCTATAAGTTTAGCATTTAATTTTTACCCAGTACGATATCATCTCATTGTTTTTAATGAACTTATTATACGCAGCCGCACGCAAAAAGGTCGTCATTTGCAGTCTGGTTGTTTTTGTTTTATAGTTGTTCTCTTGTTGTTTTTTATATTAACATTAACTCACGAACCGTTATAGTATCCGCGCGTTAACTATACTGTTTGTACACGAGCATAATACGTAATTAACATAGGACTAGTTAGAGATTAGCAATTAGATAAAAAAAATATGAGTTAGAACCAACAACTCACCGCTTCTTTTACGATATTTTGGAGTCAAATAATGAAAACAAAGTAGGTGGATATACAAATGGCAGATATGGCCAACTAGTAATTAGGGTTTATATTAATTTAATGATGTAATCACATGATATATAATGTATCTAGATCTATTGTAGAAGGGCACGAGTTGATGCACTTTCAACACCAACCGCAAGACTAGACTTGATAGGGTTTTGAGAGAAAATTAAATTGCTCGCTTTGGTATCTGAAGATAATTATTTAAAAATTTACTATAATCTAAGTGTGTTATTATATGATAGTACTGTTGTGAATAGAAATTATTTAACTTAAAAAAATAGTCAACAAAAACTATTATTATACTTCAAAGTGTAAAGGGAACGGTGCAAACATAATAGATGTATGTGCTGCTAAAAGCAAATTGGCGCATTTATTGAGTCAGAAATCTGTGGTTGGGACCGTTTTTCTTTATTTTACCATGAACAAAAATAAATGGAGAGATAACCAATTAGCGTTTAATTATATCATGTATGGTTCAATGTGTCACTCAACTGGCACGGGAAACTTGTAGGTAATCGGATCCATTTTCAATCTTCTTTGCTCTAGTTTTAATTTCGTTCGACTGCAGACTACTGCAGCGTGCAATATTTTTCAGCGTCGTCGCGTTATATATGGAATTTTCGTAAAATCGTCCCAACTCGTTCGTTACCGCAATATCGAGAAAACTAAATTCGGAAGATTCGATTAATGTTAAATAAGTTATGTGACATTTGTAATATATATATAGAGAAAAAAATAAAGAGATAAAAAAAACGAGAAATAAATTGTCGTTTAAAAAAAATGTACTTCATGTTTCATAATAACATCTGCTATGGGATGGAGGATGCTAATTATGGAAACGCACCTGCATATTTCATCTTATGCCTGCAATCATCAGTGTCCGATTCTTGAGATTTTTAATCCATCATTAGGTAAACACGTGTGAGTAAAATTTTCTACGTACGATTTCGCTCAAATCATGTATACAGGGGTATTTTGGGAACGCTGATCCCGATTCTGCAAAAAGCTTGACGTCCCCCTATTTCCCGCATAGTTGTAAGTAGCCGAAAAATCGATTTTTCAACAGAATTCGTAATAAAGCATCTACATACAGCAAAACGTGCACATTTAAGCAATATGATATGCGAAAAGTGCATAAAAACAAGTTAGAGTTCATAAAAATCCAAAACTATTTATGCCAAATGTCCATTTTTCAACTATACTCCCAAATATATGTAAACCCCAGAGTTAGCCCTTTCATATGAAGATTATGCAATCAAAGTTTGAACTTGCAGAATTTTAGGTTCCACTTCTACTTTTATTACCATAACATTTATAATACAAACTTTCTAAATTGTTAATTCATATTTAATACTTTTATACTAGAGCAATAAAACCTTAAAAATTAATCATCCGATGAGCGGACAATAAATGCATTTAAATAGTTAAGTATTATCTTATATTATTAACCCTTCTGAAGTCTGAATACTGATTTGCTAGCCTGGTTGTCACTAATACGTAGAGTCATACATGAAAATGCACCTGGTCTCTGTTTTATAACACGATCTCTTCTCCTCCACTCTTCTCACTTTAGTTCTCACCTCGTCAATAATTTCAACTTGAAATGCAAAGGAAAAGACCAACATAAATATATAAATCCTTGGACATGGTCATTTTGGAGTCTGGTGCATTTATGCTAATAAAATTAACTAATTGCAGTAAAAAACCTAGTCAAATGTGTTTAATTAGTTTAGCTAAACTACTTAAATTTATCTTTTCGTTCCAATGGTAGATTGTGAAGTTGGACACGACGTTCTTAGAACATTTTATCACCCTATCTATCTGACTACAGTCTACTAATCACTAAACAACTTAAATTTTAAATTGAACATATATATTGACAAATGCAACTGTATTAATAACGTATTACGTTAATTATAAGGAACAATATAGCATTACTTATCATTTAAAATGTGACCAGTTAGTAAGAAGTGATGTTTTGTCTGTGGGCATGAAATCATAAAATCCGAAACATCAACTGTGATGTGAGCAACTCAAAAGGGAAATATAAATGAATAATCAGAGTAGGATAATGGACATCAAACAAATTACTTTATACAGCAGCTCTGCATGTCCACATACGTACACTTTTAAAATTAGACAGATTATAGCTTAACAAGTAACTCAGACTGAAACGCAGATAATTTCTGAGGTAAATAATACTCGTTACCAAATTATATCTAAATTATGCATTTCCTTTGTTCTTACTTTTGGTTCAGCTTAAACTACCAATAAATTAGAGCATACACTCGTGAAAGTGTCACTGAGAGTATGTCTAACAGAATTAAATTTGAATTTTTTTAGTCTATACTCTTAAAGCAAACAAACATTGTCGAAATGGTAAAATTGGAAATTTTTTAAGTGAGACGGATTTTTCCTCAGATTGGCCACACTGGATGTGTAGAGTGGGACTCTCGTAAAAACTATATCGTGGTGACTAAGGGCATCAGAAAAATGTCAGCCATTTGCCGCAGTATTCATGGACGGATGGTACAGAAAAACGATACAAAATGGTATTATCAGCAATTTCTCATTTCCCATTCATTTTAGTTCCCCTCAAGTATGTAACTATGTTTCGATGTCATCTACCCTACTTTACGTACAAAACCTAATACATCCGGTTTCAGAAGTCTGAAGTCCAGTCAAAAAGTACAGCCTTTTTATGCATCATTAGAGCTGTCTCCGAAAGTACTATCATTATTCGGTTCGTCTGCAAAATCAGAAGAGAAATAGGCTAATTCATGGTACTAATAAAAATTTTAATAAACTGTTTTATATAGTAAATACATACTATAAGATACTAACTATTTTCCAACTTACTTATTGTTTGGAAATCAGCATCCATGTTTAATATATACGGAATTACTGCATCTATCGATAGCATTCCGACGAAATTCGTAAAGAAGATAGCTTCCAAGCTGGCCGAATCAATGGACCTTAATCAATCAAAATAATTCATATGTTGTTTAAGTGTAAATACATGCAAAAGTTAATTCTAATGAGAATTATAAATGTGCCGAGACTTACCGAAGTTGAGGGAGTAGCAGCAGCATATCGGAGAGACGAACCGTGTCATCATCTCTATGATTGGTTATGTGAACTGTAAGTTTCCTCGAGATGAGTGTGTGTAGTTCCTTTACAGCGTTGGCAACAGGGGTACCGAACTGTATTACACGATCTGGAGGAGTGAACCAACAGAATATTTCAGATCCAAATGAATTTTAAAAGTTTTCGACACCATCACCCCCTTAACATTTATCTTTGTAGAAATAAATTATTGAGATTTTTTTTACCTGGGCTGAACAGGACCAAGCACTTTAATGCAGCACACTCAAAATCGTCAATGTTCAATGACTGGGCACTTTTAATAAATTGGTTAAGTTTGTTCATATGCTCGGCAGCCGTGATCAATTGGGAGGAGTTATTGCTGTTGGACTGATGGTGAAGTAAAATTGCATTCATAACGCTGCTCAGGGAGAGTAAGTCTTGACTCTGGAGAAGACCAATGGTGAAGAGCTGGATCCACGATGATTTCATTAAGGCGAGTTGCATTTCTTGGCTAAATCACATCAAAAGATCCATTGTGATAAAATACCTACTTAATTACTCTTAAGTTAAAATAAGGGGTTTTTCTGGTTTTCTATTACCTTAATGCTTGGAATGCGGGAAGAGATCTTGTCCAATGCACCGTTAAAAATAGGAGTCGTGAAGAGGTCTCATTCACGTATTGCATAGTGAACAGTCCATTTTCAGGAACGGGAGTGGGACCAACCAACGTAAATGGAATACTTTCTTCGGGAACCAGAGAATCCAGATCAATCTCGGCGAAAATATTTGAACATTTTGTGTCTTCTTTCCCCTAAGAACGTATTTTGCAAATAAATAAAATAAATTATTCTGAAACATTTTGCAATAATTACATTTAATGAAATATAAGCATTTCTAAAATTATTACCTCTATCACACTGTTTATTGACTCTACCGCTTTTGCCAAAACTGATCTTTCTGTAGAATCACTCTCCCCCGCACTTTCTGACTCGTCGTCCTCTGCAAAAAGAGAAAGACGAGACAGCGCTTGAAGTAATACTGAGCTGGACCAATTTGCCCTCATAGTACATGGTTAAAAAAATAACTGCCAACTAAATCCCCACTCCATCATTGACTTACCCTGAAAACTGTTTGTGTCGTATACCATTAGGTTGGATCGATTTACATTTGAGTCATAATTGTTGAAGAAGGCAGAAGGGGACAAGGGCGCTAATCCACTATCCGGCGTCTCCCTTTTCACACCAGGGGTATTTGAAAGAGGTTTTCGCTCGTGCTGAACTGCTGCGTAAAAACCAAACCAGTCACATTCTCAGAAAATAATGATCCCTAGCTAATTTCTCCGACTTTCTCCGTGAACAAAACGTTTACAGGAGGGATAGATTAATTAACAAGCCGCATTCTTTGCTGAACAGTCAAATGATAGTAAAAAATCAAAATATTCATAACAAAACACAATCGGTTTAATTTTTAATTAGGTATCTATTAATCTATTATGCAAACATTTAAATGAAAATGAAAAGCACAATCAACATTTTGTTAATTTCAAAAACATGCTTTTTGGCGTGTGCCTTTAGCGTTAATATTTGCAATAGTAAATCAGCAAACATTGTGATTAAATTGCTTAAAACAGAAAATTCGCATGACCAGATTCCCAAAATGATTGAAATAAAAAAAAAGTTTTGCATGGTTATAAAATAAAAATATGGAAAATTCAACAGAAATTATCCAGCAGACAAATAGGACGTGTGTGGGAAGACTCAATTCAGTGCATGCATTCACAATCAAGCATTATGATTACAAATTACAACATACAACATATTAAAAGGTAATTATTAATTAATGAAGATTTCCAGTTTGCAAATCTGCCATTATGAGATTTAATTGAAAATTTAGAAATTTACACCGCTTTTGATTTTTCACTATCCATTGTTAAGCATCAAACTTGTGCGTGATAATGAGTGCCCTAACTACAATCAACTACAACATGTAGCCACATTAGCCGGTAAATATAGAATCAAGCTGAAATGTGAGCCTCGACAAATATGAGTTAGTTTAGGACAGGACACAATTTGTGTTATTCAGGCTTTGTTCTCTACACACTAACTAGTCCATTTAGGTTTCTACGACTGACTACTACTCTACTCTACTAAGGACAGTAAATATGTGTTTAAAAAATGATGATGATGAATTAAACATCATCGCGACCGTGTTGTCAGTTCTCAATCACCAGCATGCATCCCAGTCGATGACGATAATGAATATAACTTATCTTGCACTTTTGCAATATGTGCAAGCTTATCTTGCTACTCACAGTCAGAGCGCATCCCCATCTGGAGGCACTTTTGGAGTCGGCAATACTGACAACGGTTCCGGTGATGTTTGGTCACTTCACAGTTTTTATTCCCACGACAGGAGTAGCCCAGTTTTTTGCGGATGGACCTTTTAAAGAAGCCTTTACATCCTTCACAGCTGATTGCTCCGTAATGTCGACCTGGATGGGAGAAACAATACAAATTTTCGTAAATGTCAAAATTTTGTCAAAAAAACAAATTCATGCAATCTTCCAGATTCACTTTAATCCTATAATTAATTGCATGTCATGTAATTTTGTTAGAATACATCCTTAAGATTTACCCGATGCTCTATCACCACACACAACACAAACGTCTGCAGTCATTTGCAACGACGTCCTCCCGAGGTCAAAAGAGTCAAAAATACATTTCAGTCCGGACTGATCCATGATGCTGACTAAATCTACGGCCTGCAATTTGTGGAATAGAAACATTTGGAATATATTTATACATGCAATTGAGAAATGCAAGCAAACGAATTGCATAGGTACGCGTCTTGTCTATCGCAAAAGCTTATCATATCACATAATATCTGTGTTCTTACCATTGTATATGTTAACTATCCTACTGGAATGATGCTGGGCTTCAATGGGACAAGGAAATGGGGTCAATAAGGCAGTTTCTCTGCGGAATGGAGAAAGGATAATAATACTTTGCTTGAATTGTGAGTTGCAATTTAAAAAAATGATATCTGCCGTCATTGAAATAATTATTTGTATTCGGGCTTTCACCTCACTCTTTTGCTTGCTGCACGCATAACCAGCCACATAAATCCTTCTAGAGTTGTTCACTTGAGTGTACTGGATGTATTTACTGGACAGTTCACACTTATCTTGAGATTATGAGATGATTAATCCAGCAGCGGCTCACGTCAACTTGTGATGAAAATGTTTACTAATTATTTTGATATCACTATAATGGCTAAACTCCATTATAGGCTCTGTTCCCTTCCGGTGCCTCGAAGACAGTTGGCGTTCCGAGGACATCTGCCTATAGAAGCTGAACTATTGGGTTAGCACGCCAGGGTAGGTACTCAGGAGGAGTCACAGTCACCTTCACATTTTTACATACAATATGTACTCGTACTCAGACAGCCATACCGAGAAGGTAATAGTTCACCAGCATCACAGGATTCAAAACTTGAACTCTTCTCGCCTAAGTCTAAATTTGACCTGAGCCGTCCGTCCTGCTTCGCTGTGCTATGGCTGTTCTCTGATGCGTCCTCTAAAACTTTTTTTTTCTCCTTCACAAATCACCTTTCAGGGTGGGTATTCAGTATTCACATTCACTTCACACTCACGCCAACCAAAGCCAACCAAGCTTTTTCACAAAAAATCCATTGCTTGATGATGATGAGCATTGAGTATGCATCCAAATCCTAGGGTTGCACTGAAACAAGGGGAGAAATAATGGTTTTTAGATTGATTAAATGTAGGCTGTAAGTTTTAATCTGGATTTTGATTTTAATTAAGTAACTTGAACATTGCTCCATCTGCTAACTATTATGTCCAATGAAATGGGAGTGAAATGGAATTTTCGCTTAGTGGTACTTACGTCAACAAAAGTGAAATCGACGTGAAATGAACAGTTCACTTGTTCAAAAATCGAAACCATACTCGTTTGTTTTATATGATGACTAAGCACTAGTATCAGAACATCCAGGCTGGGTTGGGATAACTTAAATTTGAATATCCGCCCAAAAACCCTATTTCCATTTTCTTCTGTTCAAAGTAAATACTACTGAGCTGAATGAAAATTTTATCTCACTCAGATCAATTCCAATGCATATTTCCATTTCATGTACCGACGGGAATGGCCATGTTATCTTTCAAGGAAATTGTTACATTTCTAAAAGTAGATAATGAATAAGCACATTTGCATGGGTTTGAGTCTTTTTTAACCATTAATGGAAATTTTCTCATGCCCACTTTACTTTTATTAATTTATTCATATCCATTTCGTTTGATCACCAGCAAGTTTGGTGAGCAAAGAATTTAACTGTAGGAGGAATGAAAAGTGTATACGGTTGATTATTATATAAATTACAGCAGATTAACAATCAAGAACGCACTTATACCCGGTGGTCGAAGAGAAATACCAATGTTTAAATATTTTTAATGCGTACATGTACTCCATTAATCCTTGTTTAAGACAGATAAGACGCATCCTGTTTATGCAAATGAAAATTTCTTACCGATAACTTGAGGTTTCGTTTCATCGATTCTCTGTTGTTTCAGTTTGTTTAACGTTTCCAACGTTCTTAGTTCTTACCATGCAGATTCATGTACATTCATGATACTCTACGCGCTTACTTTTCATACGAAACAACAAATTCCCCAACTCTTCTCCTGAATACCGTCCCAAGCTCTTGGTTTGGTATTCAGCCAAAAGAGCTTTCGGTCGTGGCAATATAGTGGTGTAACCTGCCGTGCCTGCTGCCGATGGTTATACGAAACGACCATGCATTGGTAGCGGTGCGGTAGTTGACTTGAACTGAAGTGATCTGGCTAAAGAACACTGCATGAACCCTGCCCTAACCTGTATACCTCACCTCACGAGCAATTCTACCACCACCACCATATCATTTTCATATACTTCATCCATTCCACCTCAAACCTCAGCCTGGCTAATCCCTCCCAGCCAACCCAACTCTAGCCCCGATCCAAACCCTTTACAACAATGACGAGGAACAGGGCTATATAGCCACGCTCAGCTCTCGCTTAGCGCCAGTCGAACCCCCATGCTTTCACCAAATGGACTGTAAGCTTTCATATAAACTACGACCCAAGACCCAAAAGCATTATATTTCTCAGCCACTCGGGAAACGTCAGTTTCGGGTTCACGTTCACACAACAGCAGTCTGCAAAGCTGGGAGGAATTGAGGATAAATATGTAATGCTGTACAACTGGCGCATCCAAAGCTATCGGAGCGTCTTCTAGTTCTTTTGTGTAGAGGGAAAAAAAACGCTGACGTTGACTCGACCACTCGACAAGCAGGAGGGGAAGGTTATAGGTTATGGGCCATGCCAAATCCAATGAAACAAACGAGATGTAAATCTGATATGCACACAGTCCAAATGATCTGGTCAAAAATATTTGTAGCGAGAAAGAGTTAAGTGGAAAGACTCATCTCACATGAAGATGAGTTGGCTCATTACGCCAAGCCAGAGACGTCATCTCGCGATCTCATAGTCATCAAAACCCCACAATTTCGGGGAATTCAAGTGGCTTCTCTGCTTTTTTTAACAGAAAAAAAAATTATAACAAAGGCGGAGTCTTTTAATAGGGCAACTAAAAGTCTTTAAAATGAATAGACAGTAAGAATAAATATATTTCATGCCAGCATTCTCGCTTTCTCTCAGCTCCACATAGCCCAGCCACCACCACCACCAGCCCATTGTTCAATTTTTTTTTCGAGAGTTTGCCTTTGCCCTTATTTCTCCTCTCCTATCATGGCTTGCATATCAAAATGTCAATCCCACCAAAAAAAAAAGATGTGCCGAAATATATTACACAGTTTGGGTTTTGGGTGGATTTTTTTTGCCTTTGTTATATGAACCATGTAAAAATAGTTTGGTGGAACTACTGACGTCGCGATGAGAACATCTATAGCCATTAGCCAAAATATCCGACGGGTTGACGTATTATTATTTTTTTACCGCAGATAAAAAAAATATAATATGGTTCGCTCATTTTCTTCACTGTTGAATATAATTTGAAGACGCGATGAAATCATTGGGCTTTTCATGCTAGCATGTTTTTATTTAATGAAATGAATAGTTTAAACGGAGTTGGTTCAGAAATGACCCTTTCAACATTTGTCATAGTCATGGGTAAAGTGCTAAATCTACGTTTCTATGTAATCTGTATGTATGCTAAGGGGTTTCCTTGTAAGCGTAATGATAATGATGGCTATATGATATGATGTGTGAATATGGTATGGTTATTTCATTTCAGATGACTTCACTCATAATGTATCTGTCTGTAATGAAGCGTTTTTTTAGTTCAGAAAGGTACCTACAAGCCTATATTGTTGAGTGTCATGTAGGGGAAAAAATGACCTTGAAACTTCTCATTTTACAAATTCTGTGACCATAGGACAAGACATGAAAGGAAGGTCATACCTATTACCACCGTCAGCTCGTCAAAGTATTAGATCGTTTGGGAAATCTGTAAGACAAATAGATAGGGAATGGGAAAGGAAGCGCTTTATGCTTTTGGCGATTTGATCTCATACTATGTTCCATTTTTTTTTTAATCTCGCTGAAATTTTAAAATAATGTGTGCAAAAAAAAACACTAAAATGCGTCATCAACATTGGCTCTACATGCTCCATTTGTGTTGGAAATCTTTGGGAGTGAACCTGATATAGCAAGTTGACATTTCAAAGTGAAACTCGAGAAACTTCCTCCCTCTGACCTTTCCATTTTCAAAGGTAAATTTCTCTGGGATTTTTAATGCAAGTCGTGACCAACAGCTTTGCTATCATTAGTTTTGAAAAATGTTCTTTCCTTTTCATCCTATCCAGAAGCTCTCATACTGAGAAATAGCCATCTCGGTTATAAATTATAAAATTCGTTACGTATAATAATTCTTTCTTTGTATTGAATTTAATGAGCCCATGTATAAGTTATTCAAAACAAATATTACATCCTAAAGACAATACCGTAGCAGTTGTTGAATTGGAGGTTTAGATCCTCCTATATTCCGTATCCATTAGTATTACATGAAGAAATATATGGAACAAACATATTATTCATGACAAACTAGAGCAGAGTCATCCACAGGAAGTGACTTTTCCGCCGGCTGGCTTGATAAGAGGGAGAGGAATACTGAATGAAGAATAAGACAGAAAAAAAGGTTGGAATGGAAAGGGAATGAAGTCATGGAACGTAAACGTAGTCATATTACAGATCTACAATGCTAGCAACTTCACTATCGCTAATCATCAGCAAGCATATTAGGTTCGCTCACTTATTCAGCTTGAGTTGGATTATCGTACTGGCGGATTTATTATCTGTTTATTGCAATCCTGGTTTGCCAGTCGGCATTATATATGATTGAATACAAAATCAGTTTAACATCTTTACATAAGCACACGGACCCTAAAAGGTCATTGCAGGACCGCTAATGAATTTTTTATGGAAATTTGGTAATATAAAGTAATGTAAAAACGTGGGACATTAAATGACCCATATACACCTTTTGTTTCTAGTACATAATAAGTAGCATGAATACACAACTACGTTTGAATAAGTGAGTAGACCTATTGTCAATTAGATTGCGCATGCAATCGGTAATATAGCTGCTTTTCCTCTTGCTGATTCCGCGTAAAGGAAAAAACAGAATGGAATTCATATTTTCTTATTCATATTCATAAATGATGAAGAAATGTTGATGAGAATGAGTGGCTAAATGAAGATTTTAAAAGTTTTGAGATATTTTCCCCCTACAAATTCCTTAATTGCCACATGCTAAGATAACATTAGCTCTCATAACTATTTGAAATTATGCAGTCATTCATGATGATAGTTGCTAATGTTACACATGCCCGTCTTTATTGCATTTTGGAGCTTAAAGCTAATTGTCGCTTTGGCCCATGCTATGATGGAGCTAGGAATTTGCTGGAGCTTTTTGTAGCGTAAGCATAGCATCATCATCGTCATCCATCGGCCGTGACACCAAGTCATGACATGACATAAGCTCAATCTTTTATACCTTTACTCCACCTTCTAATCTTACACAATGGATTCTATGACTCTATGTCTGTGACTATGGCTCATTAATCATATTCATTTCTCATCTACTTGCATCTATGCTCGTGTAAAAGTACATAATGTGCTAAAACTATAAAAAAATGTATTAAAACTCATCATAATCACCATAGGGGAAGGACAGTATTGGAGTTTTACGTAAAATTTGTGGCGTGGCGCAAGATGTAAAAAATTAATGGAGGAAGCAATAAGCGTTAACCTCGGCAACCGTCAGCAAAAACGCAAAAAGTCACGTATCACCGCCAACTCCACACGTATTACTCCATGCTTATATTTGAGCTTTGAAATTGTTCCTTTAAAGCCGCAAGTTGGATCCTATCATCAGAAGCAACATGACATGACACAGTTGACGGTAGTCAAGGTATTAAAACAGAAATTAGGTATGATGATGATTTTTCTCTTGCGCTACGTGTCTGTTTATGCGTGCGCCAGCCTGCTGAGATTTAATCCAAGCTGTCATTCCTTACTGATGATGCTAATGCTAATTAATAATTGCTAAATATGTTTGGAGGCAAGGTGAGAGAAGGGTCATGCCATGCCTAAATTCTAGTAATCTGCATGTGAAGCTCATAATTGTAAATCACTTAGTGGAAAAGGCAAGAAGCAATTTTAGTTTTAGCAGGAGAAGTCGCAAACAGTTTTAGAGGTAAAAGGGAAAAGGTCATTAACAATTGACAAATCTCTGATTCTTTGAAGAAAACAAAGTTAAAATTGCCAACCCCCATGTATCAGCTAAGCATTTGACAAGTGCATGCAAAAAAAGGAAAAAATTTCTTAATTCACATGAAATGACATAACTTGGGGATGAAATGACTACACAACAATGTTTCACTTTAAAGTATTCTTTACAACTAAAAAAGCATGTCTTTACATCCATCTCTTATTATGCCCTCTTGATAACGATGACAAAAGAAGCGACAATAATCGGGATTGGACTTTTTTTCTATAAAAAAATTATACGCTTGCTTGATCTCCTCTGATGGGGCACCACAACTCATTGCATTACATCATCCTCATAAAATGTTGTTACTTTTCTGTAATGGCTGATGCTGATATGATCATTGATGGTTGAACAAATGGAGTATGACCGGTCAACCGAGGTAAAGTAGTTAGGCATAGGATATACCAAATCCTATTCTCGCTGAGCTGCCTTGTCAAAATAAAGTTGTACCTAGGAGAGGAGATGAGGACAGAGGGGAAAAAAAGTTGAATCAAATATTGAAAGAAGAAAAAATATATAAATTAAAAGCGAAAAGACAACAGGTCAGAAACAGCACAAGAAGGAATCTTTGGGTATGAGCAAGGTTAGGATTAAAGATGATGATGATGACTACACTCATATCATGTGGGGATGAGCAGTGCAATGAAATGACGAATAGAATATATTTCTTTATATTCATTTTATAAATATTTCTAAAAGACCTTTATAAGTATGTGAGGAATCCAATCTATCAGCCTGACAGATAGTCGCTTAACGAGTCAGATCGGTTATTGAGAAGGTGAGTAGAAGAGCATTAAAGGAGCGAGCAGAGGTCATCAGTGGCCACCAATCACCAATGAATGAGTAGGTAAATAATATGTCCTTACGGAGGAACCAAAACAAAGTGCAACTCCATCTATTTGTATTGCGCTTGTTGTTTGGGGTCATCATATTTACTTCTCGATGAAGATAATGTCAATAGCATCACATTAAGAGGATCAAACGTCAATCTCAATTCCATGCAGAATGCAAAGTGTTGCAATTCGATTTGGGAGTTCATGAGCGATTCAAAAAAAAAATTGCAGGTTGATGTTTTTTTATTGCTATTGTAATGCATTTTTTTCAGATGTTGGAACGCTTTGGGCTGTATTCTTTGATGAGTCTACGTGAAAATTATCATTACTTTGTTCAAGTGTCATTATCAATTTGCTCTTAGGTTTTCCAGTGACATCATACACCTTCCATAGATACATACGTGGAACTAAATGGGTATATAATGAAAATAAAAAATCCCATTTAATATTCGCAACAATCTGCATCAACTAACAGCAAACAGTCTGGCTCAAACCTTTAAGGTGGCATCTGGCAACTGACATTCAACTTTCAAGTAGTCTTGTTATTTGTCATGGCCACGTAGTTGCGAGAAAAAAAATCCACAGCAATTAATTTCATTTCAAGCAAGTTGACCATTTTTACATGAGGATGATATGCATGGAAGTTGAAATCACAGCTCTTTTAAATGAATACAGGCAATATATACTTTTCCTTCCTTTGCGTTCTAATTAATTGAAGTGACCCTACACCAGACATACCTCAAGCTCTCATAGCATTTTAGCATTATATTAACATTTTAAAATAATTTTTATTGACCAGTGCAGAGGAGAGACGAAGCTGGCTCGTGTTTTATCAGGGGGGCTTTTTAAGCAGTAGGCCACAATGAAAAGGGCATTGAAGCTAATCAAGACAGCAAAAGGGAGGAGGCGAGAGGCTGGGGTTAGTTCTCTTCAATAAATTTTTAAATTCAAGACAGAAGACGGCATTAAGGAAGGTGAATGGTAAAATGAGCATTTTCCTTCCATCCCGTCATTATTGCCTCAGTTTGAGTTGAGTCACGCACGACGCGACATTCAAAAGGGTAAAAAACATGAAAAAGCTCCCCTTTTCTTAAAATCTGCTACATATATTTCCCTATTCATCATTTGCATCTTAAAAGCCTCAACCCTAGCTTATGATACATTTGCACAGACCGTAGTGTCCACAGACCTGCATAATTAGCTAATACCTAGACTAGACATTGCACTGTTGTATAAATAAAGCCATACGAGAAGCACTTGAAAAGCAACCTTTTCGTTTCCATGTTTGCACTTTTTAATCCTTTAACAAAAATTTCGTCACTTCATTTCATACACAAATGGAGTACATGAACTCTCTTACTCTCCCCATTTCTCCCCTACAGCCAATCCAACCATTCATGTCAGGAACGGTCACGGTCGCCTTTTCAGTGTGGAAAACGGAGTTTAAATATGCTCATTCGAGAATAAGGCCTTTTCATTCTATTTTAAGTCTTTAATGCTATTTCATCCCTCTTATCATTCCTCAGCCCCTGGTCTCCACCGTATAATTTCCACATCCAAAACCATCCCCCTTTAAAAAAAAATATTTCCGTCTTTTCCTCTCTACCTTTGCCTTACACATTGCAAAGTGTGACTGTGACTCTGCTTTATTCTATTTTTTTCATATTGCATCAATAAAGGTAAGAAGAACTAAGAATGAAGCCAACAGCAGCAAAGATTTTTTTCCTCTTCAAACTTTCAAACATCCACATCATTCTCAGCGATGAAGGGCAGGAGAGTAAAAAAACATATCAGCATCACCATCACAGGAGAAGAAATCGTTACGGGAGGACAAGGCAGATGAGTGGAGATGAGATACGAGATGATATAAAAAGATGCCATCTTTAAGATAGTGGTTAAAGTTTTAAGATGATGATGATGACAAAGTGCATGGGCTGTAAAGAAATGATCATCGTGAATCATGACGCTGCTCTCAAACTGGGATTATATTCCCCCATCCACAAAAAAAGTGACGTGAACCTCAACAGGACAAAGTCAATACGCTTGAGAGTCTAACGCTTACGATTTTTATTTCCTTTGCCTCTCTCTCCCTCAGAAAGAGAAACATTTTTTTAACATCTCTACGCTGATGATGGTGATGATGATGATCATGGATGGAGCTTGAAGATTTGCTGACTCTCGTAAAAAATGAAGAAAAAGGGAACAAAAAAATCCTGAGAGCAGTGAAGGATCAAAAGCGTGAGAACTAATATCGTATTGCTGATAAACTATGATATGAGATGATGTAGATGTGCACATTCGTGCTTTCTTGAAGACGCTCATGGTGATAACAATATCCATTGTATTGAGTATTGCTGGTGGCATTTTTCTTCTGAAGCGTCTTTCCCTTTTTTATTTTCGCAGATTGGAGAATCTCACAGAAAGATATTTGCCACCTGGTCCTCCTCTCAGTTTTTGCAGATGGGGAGCTATTGTCCTCCCTAGTCATTAGGATATAGGATGGATATTTTTTTGTCTAACCTTGTCTTTGTCATTTGGATGCTGTTGCTGTTTTAGTTTGACTGGCTATGTATTTTTTGTTCCTAGAAGGAACTATTTTTTTTATTGCTGTATGGTTATTTATGATGGCGCGATGGGAGTGCAATTCGTTCCCGGTCTAAAATGTTCTTGCATTTTCATGAATTGTTGTGCTTTCTTGGGTTATAGTTCGTAATCTTAATTGTGGCTGGCATCGCTAAAATATGAATGATGAAAAGGTAGCGAGAATGAGCAGATATTTTTATTACGAAAGTGTCAATGGAGGAGATGCTAGTGCTGGATGCAGATGTAGTTATGAAATAGAAAATTGTTGGGAGGAAAATTAATGGAAAAGTTTGTGAGTTGAGCATACGAATTGGTAGAGGCGTGTCGGCCTAGTTGGATCTTTTCAGTACCGTGCAGCCATGCACGGAAAATAAAAAGAACATAATACAGACCAACAATCGCCATGACATTATTTTGCTGGGGGTAAACACTTGAACGTTTTAGTAACCGACAAACGAGCGTAACGTGAGTAAAAACCGACTTTGCTGTTTCGGTTTGGAAATTGCGATTAACTATTTACGCCCTTTTGCAAATTCTGAATGATTTATTTTACGAGTTTATGAGACTAAAGTTTAACGAATAAAAAAATGTAAAACGACAGAAATGTCCAGGATTTAAGCAATTTATGTATATAGCCGCAATCAGCATAAATTCACATTTCAAAATTGTCTCATTTAAATATCGATGCAAATTACCTCATGCAAATTGGCTATGTAGAAATGTTTCTAGGTTAAACTACGGAGTTTTGAGAAGCAATTGTATTGGTTATTTCACTCATTCTTCTGCCAGAGGGCGGAGTAGACTATGAACTAAAGGGTGATCTCGTTCTATATACGATCCCTGTTCGATCCTCAGTAGAGGCGTACAAAAACCCAGAAGGAAAACTGTATAACCCAGAAGGAAAACTGTATAACCCAGAAGGAAAACTGTATAACCTTTTGCTGGTTGAATTCTAGCAAAATGTTGTAGAAATGTTCATTAAAGTAAAAACTATTGTTGTCCCTGTGTTGGAAAACCTTGGAAAATTGTTCAATACACAATATTTTTAAGTGCTGAAAATATGATTTTTCAAGTCCCCATGTCAAGATCGGTCGAGAAATACAATTTTTTTTAAACCTAGTTGCCTTTCACCAGCACCATCCTGCTAGATATATTGGAGCCATTTTTTAATCCCAAATTACTTCAATTGACTAATTAAACACATTTCTTTCAACCTTTAAGCAGTTTGCTGATTTTTCCTATATTATACGCTTCTTTTTACACCTATTGGAACGGTGCCACCTGCTCATGCAGCATTCTTTTTAGATAAATTCTATCAATTTTCTGGAATGATTAAAGTGATTAAATGATTAGTATTAAATAGATTGAACCATTTGTGACTTGTCATAAAAAATCCGCTTTTCTCATTCATTGTTCATGTCTTTTACCAAAGAAGCAAGGGCAAGCGTTGCAGCTCCTTGTTCTTATCCAGAGGTGTATGCAAAGCCATCTTCCAGAACAAAGTAAAATGTTTTTGAGGACACCAAAGTCATTTCTCCCATCCCTGTTCAACATTGCGTTCCCTTCAATATAGAAAATTCTCAGCAGATTCTTCTGCTGAGATGATTACTACCCTGCAATACATAACAAAAAAGACTCAACTAGTCCACCACGAATGTCCGAATTGGATCTGAAACCTGACTCCATCCATAATACTCTAAATGTACTTGAGGAGATGGTGATGAATGATGATGCAGTAGGCCAATTTAGAGGATGAAGATGATCTCAAATTGGAATAAAAAGCCATTCATTCTACGAAATGGGAATTGAGCTGTACGTATCAAATAACATCCATTTATCCTACACCCTGAACATAGTCATATCCAAATACATTTCTGACTAAACCAAACCACCAGAGAGCAGAACTCAGTAACTGGAATCTGTCAAAACAGTAACCAGCTTAATCTTTGTTTTAACAGTTTAGTCTAATGTATATACAGTTATCTTACTTATAACGACAGTTGTACATCATATAGTAAACTATAATTGTGTTGCTAACTACGCGCTGGTGATGGGAGGCAAATTGGTTAAGATTGAAGAGGTGGATATAGAGAAAAAGTTATTTGTTTTTAGGAGGATTATTATTATCAATTATTTATCCTATCATATCATGTATTGGGTGATTAAGTGTATTGGAAATAAAGCATCTCTATCATCATTATCATTTGTTAGGGTGTAGATGAAAAAGGTGCAAAGTTAATTGCTGTGGGCTGCAAGAGCGTTGTTATATGTTTGTGGTTTAGTATGAAATAGAAATGAGGCGTTCCCACCTGAATGAAAACAGTTTGAAAAAGTTTACAGATAGTTAAGTCAGTGCTATTTATTAATTTATTTTAACATAACGTTTAATTAGTGACTGGTGTATCTACATTTGAGTGATAATTACACCAAGGATATTTATGCAATTTGGTTAGGAGAGGAGTTAATTGTTGAGCTATAAGTGTTAAAGACTGTTCTCTTCTGTCGACCTAAAGTTATAAGATAAAATGGTAATTTGGGAAGAAACATAAATGATTTTACATTAATTAAACTAATTGTCGTGCGATTCAAAGAGATGACATGTGGTGGGGAGGTTGGATTGACAAGTTAATTATAAGTAAATGATGTGTTCTGTACCTTCCTTTTTTTGTTTTTAGTTGGTACTAGTGTTAGGCGACTTGCACATCCCCCATCGAGTAGCCTCCCTCCCAGCAAAATTTCGCAAATTGCTGACGCCAGACAGAATACAACACATTCTATGCACCGGGAACCTATGCAATAGGGAGTCATACGACTATTTGAAGACGGTTGCGGCCGACGTGCATGTCGTTAGAGGGGATTTTGATGACAATCTCTCCTATCCCGAACAGAAAGTCGTCACCGTGGGGCAGTTCAGAATTGGTCTGTGCCATGGACACCAGGTAATTTATTGACAATGAAATGACAATACATCCTAATTTGGAAATACATTGCTTCTTGACTCATTTGCTAAGCTTAACGAACGATCAAGTAAAAGGGTATTTTTCAAACTGTCATTTTCGCCATTTTAGATTGTACCATGGGGGGACCCAGATGCATTAGCGATGGTTCAGCGCCAACTGGATGTCGACATTTTAATCACAGGTCATACCCATAAATTCGAGGCGTATGAACACGAAAGCAAATTTTACATCAATCCGGGATCTGCAACGGGAGCGTATAATCCTCTTCAAAAGTAATGAGAATGTTTAATTAATCACAATCACTGATCAATGATCAATTACCTACTCTTAGTTGCGTTATCTAACCCTTGTAAAGTTATATTATAATGATGCACATTTACTCCCTTTTCAGCCATGTCATTCCATCATTTGTTCTGATGGACATTCAGAGCTCGACTGTGGTGACCTACGTGTACCAGCTAATAGATAGTGAAGTTAAAGTTGAAAGGATTGAGTATAAGAAAAGTTAAAAAATATATGTGAAATTCAATAAAATAACAAGTTATGTAAATTGTAATTGCCTGTATTCCTCATTAACTCTGTTTCATAATTTTCCGCGTCATGTTGCCAACTTCAAAAGCTCACATAGTTGACTATGAAAATAAGAAAGCTCCATGAAAGCACTGGGACCATATAGCTTAACTGTTTATCAATAATTATCCGATGATTTTATTTCATTAATTTTTGCTTTTGCACAATCATATAACAAGACTGTTAAAACAATACATATATAGATAACAAATCTTACATCTACTTTCAGACCGAATGAACTATATTTCTCCGTAACTCTCCTCCCACCGCTTCTGCAAGTTTCAGTTGTCAATGTACGAAAAAATTGAAAGGAAAAAGCTCTTCACGTTCTTGTTTCTTTACTAGCGATGTCACTATATCACCATAAGTCCACAATAACACGCCCACCAAGTTAATATTCACAAAAAATTAATGATTCCGCGTGAATCAGAGAGTTAAACATAAACCGTTCTTATTGAACTCCCTCCAATACTCACGTCTAGCTTACTTGGATACTGTTTTGTTTTCTATACATAAAAACA
The DNA here is from genome assembly GCA_034696885.1 of Lepidocyrtus paradoxus. Classification (NCBI taxonomy): domain Eukaryota; kingdom Metazoa; phylum Arthropoda; class Collembola; order Entomobryomorpha; family Entomobryidae; genus Lepidocyrtus; species Lepidocyrtus paradoxus. Next base: position 24,345 of record JAQGAH010000102.1, on the reverse strand, counting down.
TAAAAATCTATGCTACTACTGTGCAGAACAATTATGTCACATGTAACTCACAGAAACTATGGATTCGTGCGATATCAAAGTACGTGCTGCGGTGTTCTACACATTCATAATGAAACGACGAAATGAGACGTAATGAAACTAAAATTACGCGGTTCATGATCATCATCAGTCTAGTCTAGATGTTACAAGATCAAGTACATATTTTATTTTGGATGTAGTAGTAGCCTCTATAGTGTGTCCCCTATAGTTTAAGAATAGAAAGTGTAAAAACTGGTAAAATACATTGTCTATGTAGGAAAAAGGGTATAATAGTATATGAAAGAGGAAGTGACATACAGACCATATAGGTAGTGAATTTGGATTAGAAACCGTACAAATGGTAGTAAATAGTGAAAGAGTGAAAATTCAAACAGTATCCAAGGAATTAGTCATTATTATGTTTTTTTTGCATGTGTGTAACCACCGTTATCATTACTATGCGTTAAATAACTGTACAAACAATTAGGCAAAGGATTCGCTGTCGCTTCCTCTTCTCGACGATTTATTGTCCATCTCATAGGGCAGGTTCAGATCTGTTTGGAGTTCAGTAGTTGAGGTCACAGACTCGGTTGAAGAATCTTCATCTTCGTCATAGTCACTAACGTCGTCACACTCCTTTATAACGGCTGTGAGGTCGTCAATGCGCTGCATGGCTAGTTTGAGGTCGTTCTGAAAGAATACCGAAACCGTTATTAGTTGTCAAGAATTCATCTGCCATATGGATCGTATTTAAGATCTTGTCATCTTGTCTTTTAAGTACCTTCAGTGTCGAAATCTCCAGCTCTGCACTTTCCAGTTGTTTTTCCAAGGTGCTCTTTCGACTTTGTGCATCACCTTCCCGTTGGGTTAGTCGGAGAATCTCCTCCTTACAATCTCGGAGTTGTCTTTCAAATTTTCTACACTTATCTAAAGCTAGGTTTTCTCTGGTTTGACTATTTTTGATATCTTCTTGATACTTTTCAATATGCTCACGCAGTCTTGCTACTTGACCCTAAATCAAAGACATCAAAGTTGTACAAATAAGTAGAAGTACAAAAAAATGATGTTGTTTAATGGTTAGTTTTTTATAGACTGCCTTCTTACCTCTAAACGTGATTTTGTAGTGGTTTCCAAATCCAACCTAGTTTCCACTTCTCTGATTTTCATTTGGAATCTCTTTTGGATCTGTTGGGATGCCTGGTCTCCTTCCAAAGTTTCTAGTTTTGCAGTGAGCTCTGCAATGGTTTCACGCAAGTTTGAGGTAGCAGATTCCAATTCACTAATCTGAATGGACTGTTCCATAATGGTGTTTTGGTCAACGGACAGTTGCTCCACCGCAGCTTTGTATTTTTTCATTACCTGTAGAGTTGATTAACAGAAAAAAACAGGGTAAGGAACAGCAACAAAGTGACTCACTTTACTGTACAAATTGCTCATGAACTTACTTCAGCTAATTGTTCTTCCGTTTCCTCCAGTTGCATTTGGTAACTTGATTTTTCTCTAATGACCTGATTTTTAATGTTCTCAGCTTCGTTCCTACTCTTGCTTATGTCTTCTAGCTGTGCCAGCACATCAGCAAGTTCTTCCTCGACCTGTAAATAATGTCATTAATTAATTATTGATTAACTATTGATTCCACTTCCAGTTACAAATAAATTACATATCGTCTTTTCATAATATATACCTTTTGTTTAGCCCTGCTCAAGCGAGTACGCTGTGATTCAGAGTCTTCAAGTTGGTGTCGAAGCTGTCGGAGCATCCCCTTTCCAAGCACGTCATTCTTGTTTTGTTCCAACATTGTTTGAGCATCCTTCAATAAAGCTCGGGTTCTTTTTAATTCTCGTTTTAAGCGACTAATCTGTTCCTGAGAAGCCGTTTGACTTGCTGTGTACTCTTCCAATTCAAATAATTTCCGTTCAATGTCTTGTTTTGCCCTCAAGATTACAGTTCGTTCCTCATGCTCCGACTCTAGTTGGCACTCCAAAGCTGTATTCATATAAGATAAAACCAACAAATGACATTAGGTAAGTACAAAGGTTTTTATACTAATCTCATTATTTAGAAGTCAAATTGCAGTACCGACCTTTAACTTTCTTTTGAGCAGACCCTCGCACATCTTCGATTTCCTCCTCTCTTTGCTGAACCTCCCGTTTGTGTTCTTTCCTCATCTGCTCAATCTGCATTTCCAACCTTAACTTTGTACTTTCTAGGGTTTGAACCTGTCCGGCTAAATCATCCAGTTCCTCCTCTTGTTCTTTGACTTTCATTTGTAGGTCGTTTTTCGCTTTTCTCAAGGAATTAACTTGCTCACTGCTACCTCCCATTTGGGAGGTTTCCTCAAGCTCTGCTTCAATACTGGCCAATTTGGACTCTTTCATTTGAAGTTCCAATCGAAGACCCTGAAATAAAATGAGTAGTTGAAAGTTGAGTTGTACCCTTGAGCTTAAAATCTAACCATTACGCATATTAAAAAGCTTCTTTAAAATACTCGAATAATACCTGAATTTCATTTAGCGTCGAGTCAATTTGAATCACAGAGGAATCTCTTTCTCGTATCGCTCGTTCTTTACTAATCTTTTCCTTTTCTAGTTGTACATTCAGATTGGAAAGTTCGGTATCAAATCGCCGCTGCTTCTTCTCCAGAAGGGAGCAACGAGAGGCCTCCTCCTGATGTAGACATCGCACATCCGAAAGCTCACTGCTGAGCTTTTGTATTCTACGCTTTAGCTGAGCAACAATCTGACGCTGTTCTTCTGATTCCTCATAAGCATCACTGCACTGTTTTGCCCAATACATTATTTGCAAAAACAAAAGTTGTTTCCCATTAGCTTTACCAATTATCATCGTTATGCAATTTACTATTACAAAATTCAAAGTTACTAAAGTTACCTTCTTTTCCAAAGATTTCTTGAGTATCATTATTTGGTCTAAATGATCCTGCTCCCGCTGTTTAAGACGCTGCTTGAACATTTCAAGCTCTCGCTTACACCTTTCCCATCGTTGTCTAGAACAAGTTTGAACAGAATTATACTTACACAAATTCATGTAATTAGTATTTTAAAGTATTTATTAATTAATTCCTGTAGTACACCTACTTATAAACTGAGTCTTCATTGAATTCATCCGGCGTGCTATCTCCATTTACTTCAGAAATGGAATATGCCAGATCCAGCTCAAGCTGCTGTTTCTCCGTCTCCAAATTCTGGCAACGAGACTTAAAGGAGGAAAGCTGTCCTTCTAGTTTCTGCTTTTCGTTCATTTCTTGTTCCAGTTTCTCTGATGTTACGGCGGATGTTGCCTGCTCGTCAGCTAGTTCAGCACTTAATTCATTGACCTAGAAAATCACACAAATAAAACATTTGTTAAAGGAATTCGAAAAGGCTAAAACAATCATATTGCCGCCGCCCAAATTAGCAGATTAATCCATGTACTCATTTTTAAAACATCATTCATTCATCGGCATATAAATTATTAGGCGAGCTTTTTCTTTGCAAAAAAATAACAAAAAAATATGACCAAGTCACTGAATTTTTAAGCGACCTTGCGAACAATTTTGCCAACTGAAGTTTCACTAGCTACAGAAGCTTGCGAGATAGGCTCATCAATAGGGAGTAAATTACTTTGGCTGGCTTCTGACACCACATTATCATCAAAGACATTCGCCACGTCATTCAAAGACATTTGCGAATTGTTCATAACAAACGAAGAATCATCATCGATCGTTGTCCAACTCGTGGAGTGTCTCATTTGATAACCTCGAATGGCAATGGAGGCACTCATCGAATCCCTCGCCCTTTTCCCTGGATGCAGAGCCACCCATTGCTGCTCAATGTGATCAGATCTCTTGAGAAAATCCTTTATCTGCGCTGTCAGTCGCGCGGAGGAAGTCTGTGGATCTTGGTGAGCTGGACGAGGTTCATATCGAGCTTTGAACGTGGTTCGAGAAATCGCTGACGGCAGAATGGAGAATCCGGCTCGAATCACGACACTATCTTCGGGATAGGTGAGACCTTCGAATCTCCGTTGGGCGGGATTCCTGACAGCATTTCTGAACTTGTTGGCAGCCTGGCCGATATCGTAGGATTTGGAGCCATGTGGTGCAGATCTGGGTGCAAGAGATTGAGCTCTTGAATATGGTGGACTTCCCCAAAGGTCTTCATCCGTAAGTCTTGACAGTGATAATCTCGGTATTCCAGTTCGGTGTACCGCAGGACTTGCAGAGCTCCTACTTGGGTAGTTATCCATTAAGGTATGGATGATGCCAGCGTTGACTCAACTACTCCACGACGGTAACCAAATCCACAAAGTCGATATTACGTAACCACAGACCCCATTTAATGGAAAAGGGGAAGCAAGAGACAAAAAGTGTTACTACAGTTTCTACATTTCAAACGCAGCAGAGCCATTCCAGAAGTGGGGTCTGGAATGTTGTTTCACTTTTGTTTGCAAAAAATGCACATGGGACAAAAGGACTCTTCTTTGTTTGGGGAGCACGATATTAAGATATCAAACTTTCGTTGATGATGCCAAGCATCATCATCTTAATTACACCAGGTCCTCTTACGCTGGCCTCGCAAATAGTGTGCTGCTGGCTTCTATGCTACTCCTAACACACTAAAAAATCCCGGCTGCATTTCCGGAGTTCCTGGTTGTACACTAATTTTAGCAAAGAAGTGTGCATTTATTTCTATTGCCAAATCGCAAATGGAGCAAAAAACAGGGAAGCACTCTCATAATAAGGAGAAGACAAAGACGGAGAGTTGAAATCTGAATGATTCACATCTGCAAAGATAACTTGCATGCTTTTAAACCCTGTTGGCAGCTCTCCAACTTTACATTCATACACTGAGCTGAGTGCCATGTCTCCAAAAGCATGCAGTTTCATACTCCAATAGAACTGATATGATAAGTACAGATATAAGTAGAACTAATGGCTCTATAGTCCAAGTCATATCGACAAAGAAATAGTTCTCCGACATTTTTTTGTACGGAATGAGTAAATATGGGATGAGATGAGACACGCCATAGTATAGTTCAGAGTTCCAAACAAGAGTCTTCTCATGCTGATTGACAGATACCTTGACAAAACAGCCTTTATTGAGGTGGGTAATCACTTACAAAATTTTTTACGCCTGTTGTCTTCCCAACCATGTAGCCCATTCATGGTCTCTAATCAGATCACATGGAACGGTACGGCACATATGCACCACATTAAGCTATTCGCTGCGTAATACAATTTCTCTGCCTTTTCTGTACCCACACTTTGATTGGTTTGCAGTGCAATGGATAGATCAATGCAACGGTTGCTAAACGCCTGAGATAGAGCTTTGATTTTGGCAAATTGTTAGTGAGAGAAGAGGGAGAGCAAATGGCAAATAACTAGATTTGAAAGGCAATAACAACTCAATCCAAATCGTTTCTCTTACCCGTATCTCCAACTTTTCATTTTCAGTTCTCAAGCGACTCCGCTCTGCCTCCGCTTTCTCAAATTTCAGCTTTAGGGATGCCAACTCATCCTATAAAATAAACAAAGACACATTTCTGAGCAAACATTGGAATTTATTTCATTACACTAATCCAATCCAAACGACAACTATTTATCTGCCATATATTTCCTCCTTGCACAAAAAATGCAAATGTAGGTCATTATAATGTTCAGAGAAAAAAAACACAAACATTCGAGAAATTTTTGTTTTCCAAGTGCCAGAGCATATGCTCATAAAAGCTTACCTGCGCAGACTGTAGCTTTTCATGAGAACTTTGGACCTTGATAAGGGGCGAAATCTGCTGATACATTTTCCACCATGGCCAATCCCGAACAGCCAACAGCTTTCGTACATTTTTCTGAACACATCGGATGGCAACATCCCGAACCTTCATCTTCTCCAGTCGTCTTCGGGCTAAGAATCCCCGACAATTCGACTGCAAGGATATGAACAGCCCTTCCAACTTTCCAGTCTGCTTCTTCTCAAGTTCGTCCAGAAGCCATGGCTTCATAAATACCTGTGATCGTCGTCAAAAAGCCAGGTTTTACTTTAGTACCAACATAACTCCCACAAGCCCATAAATTCAGCTATCGCTGGGTTTCTAAATGATGCATATGAAAATGTTCAATCATTCCAATCTCCGACAGGATGCTCTTATCATTCATATGCTAATTACAAGTAGAAAGCTCTTCCTTCAATAACATCATTTTTCATCAAATTTACCATCGTTGTCCCGAGCTTGAAAGCGGATGCAGGTAAATCTTGTTTGTCAAAAATATCCGTGACTCTATCCCTGATATTGATCCCCTCCTCAGATAAGCCCGGACTCCCAAGACATTTAAATCTACGGATGAACTCAGACTGCAGAATGGCATGTGGATATCCGCTCTTGTAGAATCGGATTGTGTTTGGGATATTCATGGAACGTATCTGCAAGTTGGGTATAGACAAACAAAAAACGATAAATATTAAAAACAACCAAGCAAATTGTGGATGGTGACAGGATACAGGAACGTATGTCAATCCACAATTTCTTCACATGCGGAGCATTTCCTCAATCACAAAGCTTCTGAGCGAAGATCTGCCTGTTCTGTTTTTCCCAACTTTTATGACGTACGTTCATGTTCTTATTGAAGGAGAAATGGATGGGAAAAACTGTTAAAGAAAACATAATACTCTAAAACCTACTTGTCGACGGAGGAGGTTTACGTCCAAATCGCCCATTCGTTTGCTGCATGCACTTGGATTTAGGCAGTACACAACCTGCATCTGTGTTCTACCCAGAATTTCCATTAGATAATCCTACACAGAAGTGGAGAAAAAAAATGTTTGATAAAAACCGGTAAAATATGGGCTCATCTTTTTTACTGGTTTTGATTAGACCCGTTTAGTGCTTACTGCTTGAACTTTGATATTGAGAGATGCGGATTTTTTCTGCCACGTCGTAGTATAATTTCTGCGAATGCTCGATGCCCTTCGCAAACCAATATCGGATGCGGTTGAAGCCAAGCAGATTCCAATAACTGAGTTCGTTGACTTGAGGAACATACAGTTGATGTTATCTCTGCGCGAAAAAAAAAATGTTTTATTGACAGCTGCTTTAAATGTCAATGCTGAAGATGATGTCAATGATGATGACAGGCTAAAATTGAAAACTTTGAAATGAGTTGGAGAGAGAGGAGAAAATCAAAACGTAAGCCAACTTACTTTTGGGACTCCTGCACAAGGAGATTGGTAAACTTGGAAGCCGCAGCGATATCAACGTGATGAAGAATCCTCTTGATATCGTATTCCACAATGCGCGTGCCATTTGAATGGGCCAATGTCAACGAAGTGTTCCTAAAGTCGGCACAGTACAGACTTCGAAACTGACTCTCCCCATAAAATTCACTTTCAAACTTTTCCAGACATCTTGCTGGCTCCTTGGCATCATCCAGAAAGTAGAGGAGTCCTTTGCCCTTCGTTTGTTGGGTATTGTTGGGAGATGGGAATGAGTCTAAAAGTGGAAGCGAGTCATACTGGCTGAACAATAGGTCCTCATCTTTGAGCCCTCCTCCATTCATATTGCTTTCTGACGTGGGAGTTGACGTATTAGTGGAAGGAGCGGGAGGAGGAGCGCACCCCGGAGACAAATCTGTTTTCGATTGCAAATCGATTCCTTCTGAACGATAGAGCTTGTTCAGACGATCATAATTGACTTCCTTAATTAGCTTTGAAATTCTATCGTTTAGGTAGTTTGTTGACAAGTCTCCAAACCTACGAGAAATGAAGTAAGTCGTAAAAATAAATCCACCAACAAAAACGAGCGCATCAAATAAACAGAAAACAGGTGAACGACACCGTTCCGTTAAAGAAAACATGTTATTTTTACGCCATCATGATTATTATTACCTTCCTCCATTTTCTGTCGAAGAGCCTCCAATTTGCACCAAACTTATACTTAAGCACTGAATGTTCCGAAAGCCTACGCTATTCGACTTGTTCACAGTCGTAAAAAGAGAGTTTACTGCTTCTGCATACAAACCAAGAGAAAAGCCGAGCACGTTCCGCACTCTTGATGTATCATGCTCATCCATCACTAATGTTTTCTCTACGTTATCCAACGAGAGACCAAGGAGGGAGCAAGCACTTTTGAAATGTTGTTGTCCCCACTCTATTTGCTTAGAAGAGCTTTTGTTCCCATTTAGGAATGCATTTGCCACAGTCCCAACAACGTGACCTAGATGATACACAGCACCAAATACTGACCAAACTGACTTTGTAAACGTTTCTCCCAACCCCAGTGACACCATTGCGGAGAGAATACTGGTTAATTTGTGAAGAGTAGCAACTGGATCGGCAGAGCTGGAAATTTCCGAGGTGAAGAAAGGAACGGATTGATTGCCACCCTCTCTGTCACTCTCGCTGAGGAAAAGCTCTTTTCTAAGTTGCTTCAATGGAAGATATGGTCCCAGAGTGTCTACTGGGCAGGTGGACAAATCATGGAGGGCTTGGATAACGGTGAAATAGAGACCATCGTAAAGGCGTTCCATGTCCAGACAAAATATCTAATTACAAGAAATATTCAAGAAGGTTAAACATTAAAAAACTGACTAATTTTAGAGTGTCGCATATCACAAATCCTATTAATTAATTAACCCACCTGTGAATTTATTCCAATCATTCTTCCTCCAAGGTCAAATTCCACATTGTACATAACAGTTGATTTGTCCGGTTGAGTTTCATAAGTTGAACAAAAAAACTCAACCAGGCTCTGCATAGCACGAAGCCTTTCAGCAAAGCTGGGAATCGCAATGTTTCCATTGGCAGGGGAAGTTGGAGCAAGGTTCGCCCCAGTATTCCTTTCCAATTTATTTGATTTAGTTTCAGCCAAGTACTTTAGAATTTCCCTAATGCACTCGCGTTTTGTCAAGCCATCCGATTGTCCTTGGAACACAATAGATTGATTTCGTCTGTTGACTATCATGGATCGATAACACTGATTTGACACTGAATACAAATTAGGTAAGAGTTTGGAAGATGTAAACGGCTGAGGGACGAGTTTCAGCTGGCGTTGATTTTCAAGGTCCACGATAGTATTTTTCGTTAAATAGGTCATCATTGTGCTCGTGATAAGGGAAAAGGGTTGCGCATTGTGATATCGGTTTCTCAAGATGTTCAAAATAGAAGACTCATTGATCAAGTTCAAGTTCCACAGATAAGCACTCAAGTCCAGATTGGTAGGATTCATCTAAAAACATACATTCATTTCATAACATTGATTAACAATGAAAAGTTAAATCATTGTCATTAATAAGGAATTTAAAAAAATCAGGGCTGCTTTTCATACGTTTTCAATGTCATCTTCACTGACATCATAACCCTTCCCATTGTCAAGCCGAATGGTACACTTTCCCGATTCATCTGCCTTTTTCACAAGACGGCCGTTTACAAAGCCATTTTTATGGAGCACCCACACCGAATCAGACGAATTGGACGAACGATTGCGACTTGACTCATCTTCCTGTCAATTGTCAAATTGTCAGTTTAAAATGAAAGGTTTCTTCAAAACGGATATGTTGATATGTAACTACTTTGCAGATTAGATTAATACGACTTACGTTGTCATGATTAATATCAACGATGTTTTCAATCCAATGCATATTAGACAAGACCTACGGAGAAAGTAAAAACAAATAAGTATCAACACAATACAATCCAAATCAGATGAAGAATCAATTATTATTATTTGCAATAAATTGTAATACCTTTAATGTAATGGTCTGTTGAGCGGATTTAATTAGATTAATTACATCATCCCTAGTTTTAGATTCAACTGATACGGAATTGACTGCGATTAGACGATCACCGGGAAGCAAAAAATCTTTACTGTAATCTCGTGCCCCTAAGGATCCCTGAGTTGGTTCTACAAACAATATTGAGTCCTGACCGCCACCCTATCAAGAAAACCAATGAAAGTTACAATTAAATAAATATAAACACAGCCAGAATGTAAGTTTAACTAGATAATTTTAAATTGCACATTAGTAATTAGGAAAAATCAATCACCTTAATCGTTATGCTAGCCCTTCGTATCGAAAACCCAAAATCACCAGAAGGCAAACGTTGGATAATGATAGTCCTACAGCACCCAGCTTTTGAGGTTACATTTGGAAGAGTGTGTTCACCAAAGTCTAGCTCCGGCTCAGGATAAAACTTGGATAGTGACAATGCATTATGCGACGGACTCTGAGGGGGTGTCACATAGCTCGGGGTAAAACTTGAGTTGCTGGCAGATGTGGGTGGTCTAGAAGGACTACGTCCAGGATGAGATCCTCCCGTTTCACTCACCACACCATAGTCACCAGAATACCTCGAACTACTTGATTGCCTTGGAGGGACCGGGGGTGGACTTTTCGGGGATGCCCTGGGTGGCTTTGCTGTTGAGGTCAAGATAATACAAGCACTAATTAACAAAAAAATTCTTTCAAGCGTATTATCAAAAAAAACGACTTCAGTTTGTAAATCTGATTCAATTGCTAACTCTTACCCGGACCACCCCGCGATGACACTACATTGGAGGTAGTCACCCCCTCTTCCTTGTAGTTGGACACGGACGTGATGGACAGTGACGACTCACTGCTATCAGAGTGCGTAATACTTGGCATTCCATCTTGCTCCCTAGCACCAGGGGAACGCTGAACCGCTGACGGTTGGGGAGGCTGCATGAAGTTCTCACTGTAATCTGCAATGATTCCACTTGGCAACTTCTGCTTGTCTTTCTTCCCTTTCCCTAGTTTAAAACTCCTTCGGATTTCATCCAAACGGTGAAGGTCCTCTGGGGACAACTTATCCTTCACCTTCTTCCCGAACCCAACCTTCTCCATCTTTTCTGTCTTGCCCGCTGTCGCCGTCTTCCCTTTATCCCTGTCTCGATCCCTGTCCGACTTTCTCATGAACTGGAACATCTCGCCGAGTTAGTGACAGTTTTTTGGAAACGCAACAAGAAACCCGTTGTTGATCATGGAAACTGACCAGCAACACTTGAGTACACAGTCAAACACGAATGGCACACTTTCGCCTAGTTCCTCCCACATCACACTGTCTATATTCTCCTTCTCGCATTAGCAACAGAAGACTCCCAATGATTTTGATTGATCGATTTTCACATCATCAATGCATCGAATCACTTCTCCAGCTCCCCATTACTCACTTTAGAGTGATGCTGGCTGTCCTCAGGTTTAGCACGTCACGTCAACCTGAAATATAACCAGGAAGAATTTTGCATGAAATCAATTTGTAGCCTATTTTCCACTCATTAATCATTCAACTAAATATGACACAATATGACATTGACATATTATGTATGGGATACAACATAAATGTGCATGTTATCATCATCACCATAAAACATCAACATGTCTTAACTTTACTCACTGATTATTTCCCAACTTCCCACTCTGACAAATATATGCGAGCTAGACATTAACTAATCTTTATTTCCCTCGCGCAGTTTCGCCCCTCATATCACTGCAATAATCAAAAAACGATCTCCCAAACTCACTTTTTTTACTGCTTTGCCTCCCGTAATACAATAAAACCAGGATCAAAACTGTTATTACGCTACAATCACAGAGATAACTAACATCATTTAACAGATAGCTGTCCTGTGCTTGGCAGCGGCAAAAAAAAATATTATGCTTTTTGGCAAACTGTGTTACAAGTGGAAAATCACTCTCTCTCTTCACCACCTTATACCACACCAGCAGCACGATTATTTCTCAAAGACTGCACAAGTGGAGAGTCATTTTCACAATCATATCATATCATCCTTAAAAATTCACTAGACCTAAGGTAACAACGAGCTCCATCATCGCCATCATCATATTTATTCATCGTAAATACATAGGTTGTTTCCTTTGCATCAAGTGCAAAACGGCAGATATTTCTCCAACTTGAAAAATATCTCTCTCAGTCCGCGAGCACCTTACAATATGTAAATAACGCTTATTATAACAAGCTTCACCATAATCATCAAGATATGAGACCTGACAATGAAAATAGCTCCACTCCATATACACTCTCCCCATATAAAAAACGCAGACATTTGCTGGGATTTTCAATCCTGGGAGCTGGCATGTCACTATCTGGTCTGGTGCGAGATTCTAAACTTCTAAACCAACAGTAAAATCATAATAAAATGCCGACGAGGATGATGCCGTCTGCGTCCGTCCGTGCCCGTATGTCCACAATTGTTATATGCTCCTTCACACAAGCTATTATGCTCAGTTGAACAAGAAAAAATGTGAGTAATAATAACCAACCAGCGTAATAATATGGATGGACATACCTTCAGATAAAAATAAATCCTAAATAATCCACGCACATTCAGCAATATACAAAACAAGGGGTAGAAAACTCGAAGCTCATGCATATTTCATTAACTTTGAGTTCACAGGAATATCAACGGAGATCTATCATATATAATATAATAATACATGTGTTAACTTTTTTTATCATCCTTTCAGACCAGGGTTGCAAAAAATAATACGGGAGAAGAAAAAAATTGCATGGGAAAATCAGGTTGGTTTGCTCACTCCACCACCGTGTGTAAACAATACTGTTACTTTAGGTTAGGGGCGAAGAAGGCAACCATGATTCGCGAGAATAGACAGTGACGAGGGGAGATAAGCCGATATTCGGTTTTTACAGCCGGTTTTCCCCTTAAACAATGGAACGCATTAACCGTAAAACTATAGGAGTGGAAAGGGGAGCTCATTCCCGTGAAAAGGAAAAGGTGGATGAAAAATAAAAAGCAAGTCAAGTAGCTCACAATCGGGAAATAAAAAAATATATAAAATAAAACGGATTAAAATTGCAATTTTTTGCAATATACGAACTAAATGCACAATGCACGCATGTATGTATTTACAATACAAATTACAGGAAAGTGGATAAGACAATCTAGATGTCTGAGTCTGACGCGGATTTGCATATGAATATTTTTTAAAGAATTTACCCAACTATCCGTCAGGTTTTGAAGAATCAGCCAGCCTCGAAACTTTGCAATGAGTTGAGAAGGGAAAACGGGAAATGGTTCGAGTTGAGATTTCAAAAGTTGGGCTTCGAAAGACCTTGCATATTTCATTCCCGTAATGACTGTAATTTTGGGTAGATTGAGCAATGAATAATAGTCATAAGAAGAATTGGGATTTTTTTTCCGTCTTGGCAATGGTGATATACGTACCATATCATGATGATGATGATGAGATGAGATATTTTTACTACCTGGTTAATCTAAATCTTAATGTGATCTATAGAGTCAAAGAAGTGAAGGGGCCTTTTAAAACCAATCCCTTTCAACTTCAATTCAAACTTTGCTCCTTATCTCTGTCATTACTCCCAGCTATAAAGTGCAGGAGCCACTAAAACACTACTTTTCTCTTACACTTACAACTTATAGCGACTACAAATTTTAAATGGCTATTTTAGCTTTAATGGCTAAGATAATTCTTTCAACTTGTTCGCAAGCTGTTTCATTCAGAGCATTTTTTTTTTCATTCAAAGCTGCAACATGCAACTGCACTGCATAATCTTGAAGCTAACCAAAGATTTAAAATTATTTTATTATCATCATAAAACACTCATTTCATATGCATACCTGGTGCGCACTTTATATAGCCCAGGTACCTGAACACAGGTCAAGACGACACAAGATTCGAAAGACGTGTTTTTATTCTACAATGATGGCACGCACAGGTTTTTCATTGATTTTTTTTCAGGATCTGAAAAACAGTTAACCCTTTGTCATCATATCCCATTGGCACAGCAAACCACATCACACCACAGACACCGGTTTCGAAAAAAAAAAATCATACATGTATCTGTGGATACCGTTCACTGAGGATTGTGGAGTCTTCCCTTTGTTACATGTGCTATTATCTTAGGCTCCCGCACCTTCTTGTCTCCCTGCGAAAAGCTTTCAAGCGAGTCGAATGTCATTTGGTTAACACCTTGAGCAAACCTTTAAGGAGCTAGTCGCCTCAGCAAACTTTCAACATCAAACGGATGGATAAGCAATTGCGTAGTGGTAGGATTTGTATTCACTTTTGCTATACTAATGAGAGGGGAGACTATCATATATGAATATGGCAGCGTTTAACTCAAAAAGAAACAACACGTTTTCATTCATACCGGTCGGTGGTCCTTTGGAGGGGCTTGACTGGCCAACTTAGTGAAAAAGGCGACTGATTACCAAAATCAAAAACCATTTTTTATTAAGACAAAAGATCAGCTATATCTTATGCATTAAACTGGGCGAAATCATACGCATTACAGCTAAATGAATATAATCAGAGATAAGACTGAGCTGAGCTTACGCTGCGAGATTCGAACGAAAACAAATAAATAATCATGAGATTAGATTAGATACAGTGAAACTGCGCATATTTTCAAGCATTCCGTTTAATTGCACACTTTTCGCAAAAGCAAGTCCATCCATTCCATCCTAATCCCCAACTCTACTAACCTGCTCACCATGGTTATTGCTATGCTAAAAAAAATTAAATATGAATATAACTGTTTTTCCTTCAGCCCTCATGATATGAAGTCATTTGTAAATTGACTTTGCTAAAAACAAAATCATTATCTTTATATCGGAGAGTTTGAAAATGCAAATTATCCCCTTAGCCCAAAGCCCCTTTTGGGTTAACAAGATTTGTAATTTATAGCAACTGGCGATCAGGTGGAAGTGTAATGAGAGGCGAGGGGACTCGAAGTAACAAAGTCATGTCATGATTGTTGGTGGTATTGGCTTGGCATACGAGGACAATTAGGATCTACTCCGATTTTTTTAACGAATAAAATACATATCTAAATGACTACCAGTTTAATGCTGCGCTATTATCCTGATAAAAGAAAAATATTTCCTCATGTTCCTTCTTCATGATAACCACCAAGCACATACACAATTATATAGACTGGGGATGAATGAGTTAAAACATGAGAACGAACCCAAACAAAAAAAACTGGCTGATTTCCTTTTTTAAATCGTTAATTTGGACTAATGAAGAGAGACCAACTTGCTATACTTAAGGTATATTTTTTTTCCTGATGAGATTGTCGAAGCTGATGGGATATGCTTTCCCCTGTAGATTATGACAATTAGAGTGAACTGATAACAGTAATGATACAATGTACAGGCAGGGTTCTACAAGACCGAAAATAACGTTATCTTAAATACTTTGGTTGACTTTAGCTATATATTTTTCAGGCATTTTTTACGTTAAAAAAGAAGAGTCTAGTTATGGCTGAGTATAATGCATTAGTATTTTTGTTGTTAGTTTAATTAATACCTGTGAACTTTCTCGCGTCCCTACCGAGAGGACAAAATGTTTGCCAGAATCAGAGTCAGTTCGGCGGACGACTTTTGATTTGATGCTATTTTTTTACCTTTCCATTTTTTATGCTTAATGCTTGACAAGTTTGACAACCTGCTGAAGGGACAAGAAGTGATTGAGATTGAGAGTGAAGTAGCCAAGCCATAGAATAGAATTAATTATATGGTTCAATCAAACTGAATAACGTGGTGGAGATTATGGCCGACGAAATGTATCAACTTTTGGGATGATGCTTCGCAATAAACTATTTTTAGCTAACGATGATAATCATATTTGCAATAATCCCTCGGAACACAATAGCTCCTCATAACAGTCAAAAATAATCATGCCGCAAATCATATCATGATATGGCGCTTTGGCGCTGCTGCCATCAACAAACAATTTCAAACCCACTCACTTCCCTTACTCAAACTATCCATCGCCATATTGACGACATACCAAGGTGAGTTTCATTCGACTCGAGCATAGCAATTACACAAAATGTTATTCAGATCATAGCGAATTTTTTGTCGTTTGTAAGCAAAGCACTAAGCAAGTGGATATAATTTTTTGCAACTCATAATCTAGAATCCAGATCGGGGGATCCTCCCAAAAATCTCTTTAGCCTAACTCCGTGATTCATAATTCATACTTTAATTACACTGAACAAAGATAAATCCATAAATCGGCTGCATTTTTATGGAGTTGGAAATTGGGTTTGGGATGATTGCAAGATTTTAGGTTAGAAAATATGAATGACAATTAGCCATTCACATTTTTTACAAATATTTTCGGAATGCATCATTTTCCTTTTCTAATCTAAAGCATGAAATGTTCTGAAATAACACAGCCATTTGCATGGCATTTTTTGAAGAATTTCAACCATTCAGCAAAACATATTGCCTGGCCACTATACTACGGCCTCCATTTCATACGACAAACTATAAACTACTACAAACTACAAGCCGAACTATAAAAATGGAAATTGAAAACGGAAACCGCTTTATATACTAGAATGATCTAATAAATATGCAGCATATCATTACAACACAATTATTTTATTGCTATTGCTCCTTCAAGAAAATATCAAAGAAAGTTTTTTTTTATTAGCCAAAGCAAGCTTCCAAAAACTTGCGAGTCCCACTTGCTCGTCGTCCCTCTCACCCACTAACGTAATTAAGTGAACATGCATAGTCCACTCCTGAAGTCCTGATCGGATGAAAATATCTCATTCTCGCATCCCATTTTTGTCCTTAATGGCTCGCATCACCCCAGTCATCCCATTATCATCGGCAAAATAACAGCACCCATTTTTGGGAACTTTAATCACCAAGGAAGACACTTCCAAATAGATACATCTTACAAAAAAGATCAGAACTTGAATAGATATTCCTCTCATGTGGAATTGTGAACAGATTATCTCAATAGTTTGAGAAGTACTTAAATTTAAGAAAAACTCGACATATAGCCAAGAAAAAATAATACTCACGAGTAAATTGACATTTTTTAACCTGGCCAAATTGGGGACGAATTGGGAAGGAATTTGATTTCACAGTAAAAAGCTTACGTCTATGGTGGCTCCTACAAATAAATTAACGTGGATTTGACAACTTGGCAGAAATATAATTGCTGATGAATTGTATTGTAACTTGTAGACTTTGGCAAATTACACATATTTTCTACATTCTGTTCAGTTTGTCTACTTGATTTAAATAAACAAACAGAACATCTCGTAAACATTCTTGCTAATAGAGAGTAATCTCCTTATCCCATAATCACATTATCATCAAATTATCACAAGAAAGGATCAGACAAAGCCTGAGTGATTTCTTCCCCTCTCCTCTCCAAAGATCATTTTCCTCGCTCGTGACTCTGACTTTTATTTAAATGGGAATCATGGCCATTAAAATGCCGTTCTAATTAATGCTCCCAACAAGCATGAGCATGGCATGTAAAATAGCGCGTGTGATTTCCTGCACATGGCCCCAAGTGAGAAGACCTCCATCTGCATATTATTATTATCCTCCATAAATAAATACAGGGAGCATGTCAAGTTATCGCTAACCAACACCAACATCATGTCCAACATTATTGCCAAATCGCCATTAACTCTTTTCCCACCTACAACAGCAACCTATTTAACTCTGAAGCCAAAGCAGCCTCCACAGGAAATATTTCAGCCCATCTATCATTTACAGCGCAAAGCGTAAAACGCTTAACTTTTCACTCCCATCGCTGGCAAATATGGGATGAAAAATTATGATCTGATGGCCGATGGCTTTGCAAAAAATACTTTCAGACATGCTGGATCAATTCTCTTGCTTGGCAAGAGGAATCCAGTTAAAAAAATGAAATTAAGCTATTCGCAGCGATCGCAGTTACTGATTATGATTTAAAATATTGATTATTTACTTTCAATGTACTTTTTTTTCATTCTGACAAATTCACCTTTCAAGAGTGTTAAGAATCGCTTGACTTTTGATGGATAACTCTCATGATTCGAGTGACATTGACATATGTAGTTCACATTGCGTCGGCTTTTGGAGGGAGTCGATTACCATCTAAAAGCATTTTTGTCTATGCAGCCATGGCAAGTTGATCTTTTAAATATGGAAGAAAATACTATATTTTCGTGTAACGGAATATGATTCAATCAAACAATGAACGATACTTTATCGCGACGACACACATAGTTATTGAGATTAAGCCAAAGCCATTTCCTTCCATTTTCTCATGTACGAAATTTGTATGAGCTATTTAACTTATCTATATTTTTTTAAATAATTAATGACAACATCAATTATGATTATATTTGCATGACATCTATATGACATTTAATAAATGATAGGATGAAATGGAATAGATCCTGATCCTATCAAAAGTATAATGATAAAACATAAACCGACTATGCTTGATGCTTATATTTATGTTTATGCTGAGTTTTTAAGTTATTACTGGGTGTAGGGTTGAAGGTGACATGAAAATGGAGCAGTGCCCCTCGCGCTATACTTTCATTAATTGCTCTCATCTTAATGCACTTGATTCTCTTTGTTCAAAGTTAATACTTACGTTTTCAGCTTGATATCCCGTAACTAAAGCGTAATCCAAGTCTACAGCGTTACAGTACAAGATAAACTGTGTCAATTATTCTGAAAATTTCTTAAATCCTTTGCAATTCACCATGTGAACAATTATGTAACTGTCCTTTAAAATATGAACGTTCTAAATCAAATCCATTGGTCACAAAATTAAAATCACTTTCACTCTCTTGTCTCTAAGTTAAAAACAAAAATTAAAAACAAATACAACAACCTATAAAAAAGGGTGGGTAAAATCCGAGAACACTAAATAATTAAAAATCAATCTTAAAATGCTGTAACTCTATCACTCTAAAGCAGTGATTTGATTTGTATTTATCCTTAAAACAAACTTTTCTCCACTTCAAATTCTCAATCTCAATTGATATAACTCAACTCACACATCCCATCCCTAACCTTACCCTATCAACTTTAACAGCACTAAAAAATAATGATGCTTTAAAATAACTGTTTGTCATTGTCATATTTTTTTTACTTTTTTTAAAGTAGCTCTCTCAAGAGCTCTCCATATTTACATGTCAAAATCAACACTGCCCTGCACTGATGTCTTGCATCTACTCCTTAGAAGACGTCCTTATATCCCTATATGATTTTCTTTCGCATGAGATGATGCTCATATCAAATGAGCCCCCAGATCACTGACAGGGTATCGAAACCACGACTTCCCCACAACTTCTGTTGGACATGAAGTGTTCTTATAAACCCGACTGGTTCTCAAACGCTGCGCTGTTTATCCAACCCAATCCACTTGTCCTATGCTACACCATACACTCCGTTCCACAACGCTTCTGCCTAGATCCCAAAATTCCCAACCAAAGACAAAAACTAATGCATAATACAAACTGCGTGGATGGAAGATCTAAAAAAGTGAGATCTGCCGATAACATTTGTGATATCTACAGCACGTTGCGTTACATGCAATTCAATGTCTACAGCGTAGTAAAGTTATTTAATGCAAAATAAAATATTAATTCCAATGTCAACTGATTGATGAATTATTGTCAAAAGCTTGAATTTGGATGTTTTATAAGATATGTTTTGGACTTTTCTTTGGATGATTTGAACTTTGACCTTGTTTGTTTTTCATGACTGTATTTTTTCCAAAGCCTTTGTGCTTGAGTTGTGTTATTGACAAATAGAACAGTACATACTTTGACATGTTAATAAATATCAATGTAAATACATACAAGGTGTCTCATCCTCATCATAAGTTCAGCATAGTCTCACTCGCATTTGAATTTACATTGAGAAAGCCAATGCATCAGATGGATAGGTTTAACAACGAGGTAGAGATCTGGCCTGTTTCAAACGAGAGTTTACGAAAGTGCGAGGCGAGGTTTGTTTGTTGTAATCCGATTCTCAGTAGTTGGTTTTCTTTCAGAGAAACTTTTTGCGTGCCAGGATAGGGAGACCGACTTGTTCATCGTGTTTTTTGTCTATCTCATTAGTACAGAGAGGAACGGAAGAAACGGAGTCACAGAAACATGAAAAGGGGTTCCCCATGTTGAAGAGTGCATTGTATTGTATTGGATGTAAACAAGGGATCCGCAAAGGCTTAAACATTGCTTGATTGAAGAATAATTGTGAAGCGTGCATTTGTTGTTTCTCGCAGCCAGGGGGACGTAATCGGTTTTAAATCTGCAGAGTAAGCAATTAGTTTTAATTACGGGAATTTTAAGTACGGAAGTGACCCTGAGCAGCGGGTGCTGCAGTGCAGAGAGACTAACATTAATTAGTTTAAGTAGTTGGTTTGGTTCTGTGATTTGAGTCTCCATATCATTCGAACAAGTCAGCTGGCCAAGCGCTTAGGCTGAGGTAAAAATATACAGTTTGAAATTGTTTGTTTGATTTGATGATGAATCGATAATTTTAATTTTATTTAGGTTAATTAAGTTGGAAACAAGATTGAACTACTAATCTTTTACTGTCATTGAAAATTCTAATTCTGTTAGGAACTCTCTTTCTGATTGTTGACTGCGTTTTATGATCGGGCTGTTCTGAAGCAGAAGGTTTGAAGTTGAAAGTTGACTTCCGAGCTTCCGCGAGACCGCAATAAAACGAGTTGAAAATAAGGTAGGATAATGTTAAGAGTTTTTTTCCAAACTGGAGTTAATTAAATATTTAATTGCTCGATAAATATTATGTGTACTATGTAATTGAAGATAAAGGCTCGACAAAAGTACATAGGTGACTAAACAGCATATATATGCTATAGCATAGATTAAAGATTGAAATTAAATATTTGTGTTACGACCCAACAGGAAGTTTACCCTGGGCAAAAGGAAAAGTATCCAGCTAAAAGGAGAAAGCGCAGCGCACAACCACCCAAAAACATGAGCGGTCGAAACCATCAGAAAAACTGCCGAGATCGGGATCGAGATAACTATTACGAATCTGAGGTAAAACTATTGTTACACTTTGCAATTACAGCTTGAACTCGTCGCTAAAAATACAGTTATTTTTGTACGTCCAGGACACTATACTACCATTAGCATTATAATTGATTATGGTTTGACAGTGGCTGCATAATATGATGGATTTAGTGGTTGTAAATTTTTTTAGTTAACTCCGAACATCATTTAAGATCCAATATGAGATCAATTTTTAAATGTCATTTTCCAACTAAATTTGTAAGAGATATGAGATCGATCGATACAAAGCAAGCTTCTATTAACAAACAAATTTATTGGTTATCAAAGGTCCAGTTAAATCTAATAGCAGCGTAATATAGATATTGCTCGTATTCGCACTTCGCAAGAAAGTGTATATTTGACACGATACATGAAGTTAAAACTACAGTTTCTTCACTTGTGTCATGATCTTTTCTTCTTGTCCTAATGTTTTATTGCTTCATAATGAAGTTAATTATTCGGTTCAGAGTAAGTTTTTTTAAAATACAATATATTTATATAACCTATATAAATACTGAGCAAGGGTCTGTTGATCTTGAAAAAATCTTTATACGTGTAAAGTGTACTTTATTGTTAAGTATAGTGATTAAATAATTAAATACTGTACCCAGTGTATGTATTTAATTATTTAATATACGTCAGGCTGAAAAGGGAAGAATTAATAGTACATTGTGTATTGATAAAGTTGTTCCTGAATTATGTTTTAATGATATGCTCTTGGCTATGTCATGATTCAACTGTTTCCCTTTTCCACCTCACTCCCTTTAACGAATATAATATTTTACTAATAGCGGTGTAGCTAATCGAAATTTTTGCTCAATGCTCTATCTACAGTTCAGTCCAAATTCCTACAGGTGAAGCCACACCAAAGTGCCTCGTCACCCACATACTCCTCTTTTAATCGGAAGGACTCGCATAAACGGTCTGGAGAAAGTCATCATGATTATGACTCAAAACGGAGTAAATACCGACGATCACGCTCTCGTTCGAGGAGTAAGGAGAGACGACGAAGGTGAGAGGTCAATATTACTAAATAGAGGAAATTTGGATTTGAAAATATAATAATAGAGCTATTAGCCAGTATGTAGATTATTTTCTTTGCCGAATATGCCGTATGCTTATTCGTAATTCTTGCCAAAATTTGCATTGAGTTATTAGGTATATTTATACTTAGGATCTATTTATGCAATTGATTATCTATTATTTTCTAATTAATGTATTAAACATTTTTTGTCAAAATAATATTATTCATAAACAAAGCTCTGATCGTGAACGTCATCATCGGGATAATTCAACTTCAAAGTCTCCTCAAAGAAGATCTGGGGACGATAAAAGAAGTAGAGACCATAAACATAAACATAAGGAATCTGGTAGAAGGTACGTCAATGTCCGACACGACTTACTTACTTAGCATTTTAAATATCAAAATCATTCGGGTTTTCCAAACAATTTGGGATATACCATTATTTCAGTAGCGGTAACGTAGTATGACACATTTTAAACAAATTAAATACTTATCTTGTCATGGGATTTTTTAAATGTTAAACAAACTGCTTTATTTTCATCAATTCATTCATTCATTAGAAAGCAGCGGTCTAGATCTCATTCCAGATCTGCCTCGAAGGAGAGGGAGCGTGCAAGAGAAAGAAGTAAGTTGTTTCAAATTGTCATATCGTCTTTTATTCAAGCAAAACTCTGGAATTTCGTACCTCTAAGTCTCAAAATTACTCTGAACTTATATTGCAATAACATTTAATCTACTATTATTATACTATTTTTAGGGGTTTTAAAATCTTTTTTCCAATTATACAGATAAACAGGAAGTAAAATTGCAGATGCAGAGAAACTATGAGGAGCAATTAGAAAAGATGAAAAACGCAGCCGCAGCACAGCCGTTGATCCCAGTGGCAACGCCTGCTAACCAGGCCTCCAAATTGGTCGAGCAAATTCAACAACGGAAACTATTATTTAGCAAAAAGGTAGTTGCTAAGCTATATTTTTCGAAAGATTCAGTTTAATAGTATTTATTTATTAATTTTCGGGACAAAACTAAAAGGTGGTGGGAACGTCATTATTAGCTCTATAATTTTTATACTTTGACACAACAGCCGG
The DNA here is from genome assembly GCA_034696885.1 of Lepidocyrtus paradoxus. Classification (NCBI taxonomy): domain Eukaryota; kingdom Metazoa; phylum Arthropoda; class Collembola; order Entomobryomorpha; family Entomobryidae; genus Lepidocyrtus; species Lepidocyrtus paradoxus. The sequence goes on along the minus strand of JAQGAH010000102.1, from coordinate 1,363 downwards.
AGGTAGCAACAACAACCTCAAGCAAGACAACAACCATATGGAAGCAACCAGCTTTTGCGGATGATTCTGATGGAAAGATGTCTGCCAAATTTAAACGGTTAATGGGAATGAAAGAGGGTAAGCAATTATAATTAGCACTCGCTGTAATAACGCTGATAATAGAAATAAAACTAATAAACTAAAATTGTCGGATTTATTTTTTAAATTACCACAGATCCGCCTGCAGCTGCCAGCTCATCTTCCTCCGGAGATGGCAATTCTGATGCAGCTAAGAAACAACAGCAATATTTTGCAGACTTGGAGAAGCAATATGAAGTTGCGAGAATGACTACACATACTCAACGTGGATTAGGACTGGGTTTCGGGTCATCATCAAGTTCGCTGCATTGAATGGGTTTGGCGTGACCGAATGCATAGTTTTTTAATGTTCGAAATCAGACTTAAAGTAATAGTTATGTTCGAATTGAACTTGAAGATATTGCAACATGTACGAAACGAATTAGATTCAGAAATATATATAAAATGTAGCATAAACTTGTTCACAAAAGTATTCATTATCTGTTCATTCACGATTTAAGTGTTATCGTTATTTAATAATGCGTCTGTATTATTTTAATTGTTATGCTATGCAGTTTTTACTGTGTTGTCGATAGTTTATGTTTATATATTAACTCACATGTGCATTTTCACCCTTCAATAAACTGATAAAGGACGTTGACTGTTTGTGTCAGAGAGATGGAATGTGTTGTGTTTTCCGATTATTGCCAGCATTGTGCCAAACTTTTCGCGTCAGGAATGTACCAACAATGAACTTGAATGGCTTTATCACAAGTACCTAACACTGAACATAAATCTTTTTTTTGGGCCCTGAAGAGGAGAGCATTCAGACAGGCAACAACTGTCAAACACGTAAGTATGTCTGGTCGTCTTTCAACATTTGGTTTCAAAGCCTTAGTTCGGCAGAAGCGATCGTAAAATTTAAGGATTTCCATCTCATATATGACTAGAAAAGCCCGTTGGCGTCCTAGACGCCAAAGAAGCTAGAATCAAAGAAGTTAGTTAAGTTTTAAAATGGCTTTGGAATATTAAGTATAAGAATTACTGTGCTGATATGAAACTCAGCTATTTATACTAATTTACCATTTCTAATATGTGGGTTGTATTCTTCACTCTCGATTTCATGAACATACTGAGTTTCATCCAAATCGGTAATGGTCAGATATCAGCTGATTAATCAGCTGTTTATGCAAATTTTAAAATTCTAATACGTGGGTTGTGTTCCCCACCAGGCGCGCAACCACAATTTTTTTACTGGGGGTTATAGGTAGACAAAATTAGCCTATGTATACAGCATTTCTAAAAA
>JAQGAH010000101.1:0-85968 GCA_034696885.1 Lepidocyrtus paradoxus | reverse complement strand
GTAACTTGTAACTGTAACTGAGTTACATGCTATCGGAAAAAAGTAACTTGTAACTGTAACTAGTTACTTGAAATCGGCAAAAAAGTAACTTGTAACTGTAACTAGTTACTTGAAATCGGAAAAAAAGTAACTTGTAACTGTAACTAGTTACTTGAAATCAGAGAAAAGTAACTTGTAACTGTAACTAGTTTCTCTGCATTATAAGTTACCGAACTCTGACACGAACTGACATTCAAGTTTAGCTTCCTCGGAAGGAAACTGTTTATATTGAATGTCCCATTGCCCCAAGCTTTTAGGAATTTGTAATTCAAAGGTAAGTTGGATCATTGTATTGGCTTAAATGGATGGGCTATGTGGAAGAGAAAGTTAACAATTTTTTGGGGAACTATTCCAACTACCACTCGATTCTTAAGTCTCAAGTTGCCCCAATGTGAAATATATCGTTTTGCGTTACCTCTGTATTAGATAATTTTTCCAGATATCGGAGTGGATTCAGCTTGTCCAGAGAGCTGAGCTGTTCATCCAGACCAACCATTCTAGAAAATGAGATCTCATTACCTAAAGTTTTTAACGATAAGGATACCTGAAAATAAAGTAATATAATTAAATCAAATGTAAAATACCAAAAATGTACAAGCTCACTGACAGTGAATGATAATGAAAGTTGATGACAACCCAATTAAGAGGAAACTAACGATAGTTTTTGATTCATGAAAACATTACAGTACAATATGGAGACAATCTAACTTTTACTTTCTTTTCAACGCTGCTGCGTTGTTATCAAAACTAAACGGGTCATATCAGTTTCAAACGGGTCATTGATTCGCTTGAAACTGTCAGTCACTTGTCCAAACAAGAGACATAAAAAAGCGTTTGCACTTTGCATTCATTTTCTTTTTAAAGAACTTTCTTCAACCTCTGAATGTAAAATAAAAGAAGAAACTCTTAATATTTGATAAACCATCAAATAGTCTGAAGGGAAGTCTAGCCAACATGCACTTCTCTAATGTGATATTTAGACGAGGCAAATCAGTCATTCTACAAGAGTCAAAGGGGAAGATAGTGTTTGGGCACTCAACTAAACTGCTTTCTTTTTCGCTGCTATTATGACACAATGATACTTTGACTAGACTGTGTAAATGGGAATATAAAAATAAAAGCAAGCTATAAGGATGCTTATCAGTTTTATTACAATCGGATCACTGTAGTATCGTCTCCTCGCATCATATTCCAAAGCTAATGTTCGCATCTTCCTCTTGGATGGCACAGCTCGTCTCTCTCGTCTCAGGGTGGAGAGCAACTTGTGAATGGGTGTGCTGCTCAGCTTCCCATTAGGACCGAATATTGATTCCACGTAATGCTCAAAATTTTCCAGTCGCACAGCCCCCTATTTTCGGATTAAGGAGAGGAAGGAAAAAAGAAACCGGAGTGTAAACAAATGATATTATTACTAATAACAATGCTCCGCTAAGATCCCCCGTTAAGTATCTAGATGATTGTGTATGAAAGGAAGAAGAGCCCAAATAAACTGGAGCTATCTTCACAACAGAGTTTTGATAATGGGATGCTAATCGCATTGAATTACTAGCTAATAAGCTTACTGAAACTTTCCACATTCCTAATTATTGTAGTAAGCATAAACCATGCATATTTGACTTCTGCGGAATGAGAAGGAGAATATTTTTTTTTGAAAAATCTTGGGTGGTCACTCACCTCCATCACATTGATGGATTCTCCAAACAGGTCAACGGTCAAATTGAAGGAAGTTGCACGAGGGATGTAAGAGTCTTGTGAAAAGATCAAATTGCTATCGACACCGATTCCTAGAATGGATTAATTAAATGGGCTACTATTAAAAGAAACCCTTTTCCTTGATGTTGTTACCATTTAGATGTTAACGTGTTTTTAAACTCAACACAACTCCCCCAATTATAGATATTTTCCCTCCAAGCATAATCACTATCATCGTACCAAAGTTCCCGTCAGGGTAGATAGCCGAGACTTCGAAATTCTTTGAGAATTGTCTGAAATCAGTGTGATATGGGTCATTGAAGTGCTCGTCTGCTACTAATCCCTGTAGCTCCAGCTTACTCGGGAGGGAGCTCTCCTGCAGGTTTTTCATATAGCTAGAGACAAACGAGGTGACTGTAATAGTAAAGTAGATTCAGTTCTGTTTAGTTTCTAATAGCTGGAGTGAGGATAACATTGTCTTTGAATTAATCTGGGGGATTGCTAATCCAACCTTGTCTAATTTCCTCCTTTTCCATTACACCTTTTAGCCATCGGATGGTTGAGTATGTTGCGCATCTCATTAGTGTCAAGAAGGCGGTGATTCGTATTTCTGCATCTTCGTGTTGATCTTCAAAGAGCTTGCGGAGATCTGCATGTCCCTCCATAGCATCGGAACATGGCATTCGCCTTGAAAATATAGCGATACGATATATACAGATAATGCAACGATATCATTTTTATAAAAACAGTCAGATTTTTTCCATAATGCACATATTCTTCCCATTACCTATACGCTTCAATGGCGGCCACACGTATTTCTGATTTATCATTGGAGGAAATGCAAGTTTGCAGGGCGCCATGTATCCCTTCAGTATACACTCCAAAATTCCCTATTCCCTTGAGATACATGAGTGCCTGGAAGAATGTAGGACATAAGATAATTGACACTTCATTAAACTACAGTGATCATTTTCAGCTTGTGCCATATAATTTCCCCTTTCTACTCCCCCATAACGTTGCAGACATTAAGATGTTTCTGGTGTTTGTAGCCCAAGCCAAGATGAGCTAGCATTCCGTCTTGAAAGGGCTATAAGGAATTTAGTATGTTTACATTTCTGTTGTGTCTTCCTACCTGATCCACATTCTTTCGCTGTTTTGTCACACAGCCGGAAAGATTAAAGAATTTCTCGTACAGCCTCCCCAGCGTCTGCATAGGTGGGTACTTGAGACACTCGGGGTTTTGACGACAGAAGGAATGTGCCAATGAGGAGTAACTGAGCAAAATATTTGGATAATTATCTCGAAAGCGAAGGATTGGAAGAGCAGCTACCATGAGATCTAAATCCGGCTTGGGGATGAATGTAAGGGAGTTGATCCAGGAGGATATGGTCTCTCTTGGGGCATCTCCGTTGGAAATCCTGTCTTTAATTACTCCAACCGAGGCTGCTGAGCCCACGGCTTCTAGAACGTTGTCAAACGGGGACCTGTAATAATGTCGCGTTGGAATATCAGACAGAAAATGAAAATCTCATCCTTAAATCTTGAATGAGAATGGAGAGAAACAAGTTTAGGGAAAGTGAAACAAAAGAGGGGGACCTTCAGAAGAATGCGTCTCTTATTTATACATGCCGACACATCCTATTATTACTGCACACATAGTACATATAATTCCCATTTCTCTTCTTCACCTTTTTTTTCCCTCTCCCCTTCTTCGCCACTACCGCAGTTCCCCAGAAATTCCTTTTTAAAACTAACAAGATGCTCGAGAAATGAAGTAATCTTCCTCTGTTGTCTTCCCTACTTTTCTACATGGCTGCGATAAATAAACGGTGGGACTAAATAAATGCTCCTTGCATAATTCATAACATCCAGAAGAAAATTTATATACTCATCTTTGGATGGAAACCCACTTTTCCACTTTTTTTATCAACATTCTGGAACGTTCTCTCATTTTTTGCACATTTCTTCCTAAAACACTGTCATTTTTTCACGTATTGCAGGAGCTAAGTGATGATTATGCTGGCTAGACTAAAAATAGAAAGTTAGTTCCTTTTACGAGTATTTACCAACGTTCCTGCTTACTCTCATTGTTTGATCTAAACCTGTTTGTATTTCAAATAGAGGGAAAGCACTTGCTCCTCATTATTACAGACTACTACACGGCTTTAGTAATTGTCACGGTCATTGACTTTTGTTCTTTGCGAGTTGCAAACATTTTTTTCCAAAAAATCCAGACAATAGACAATACAATCTCATATTCCCCCAAGTAACCCTCATTCTTTGTCTCTTTTTTTTTGTTTGCAAAAAAGTTACATAGAAATGTAAAAAAAATATCCTTAATTGTCTTCAGAGTCATTAATAGCCCATTGTTCAGAGCCATCCATACCTGTCTCCTCCGCAGAGTGTGGGAGCCTCTCTAGAAAGATGCAGCATGTCCGTCCTATTCAGTCCTTTAAGAGTTGACACGAGTGTTTCAAAAAATGATCCCGCATTCCCCTCCACATTCGTCTATATATCAGAGAGAGAGAAATTAATAAGGGAAATGTTTTTTTCCAGAACAGTTCACCCATTTTGCAATGCAGCCAGAAAATGCAGACATTTCAATGCGAACATACGTATTTACGTATGATATTATTAGCAGGCAAAAAACGGGATTGGTTAAAATTGAGAGAGACAATGAAAAAAGGATAGATATCCATCCATATCTTTCTAATGACTTGACTATGAATCTGTATCTGGATGAAATGGGGAACATTGCACGTTATTCTTATGATTATAAAAAAGCGATTGAAAGTAGATTTTTTCTAGGATGAAGTACATATTACTCTCGAAAGGCCACACAAAAGGCTGGTCTTAGGGGTGAATGGTTGGTAAATTGGGAACATGCTTCGTTAAACCTTTACATTGGGGAGATGAAGTGGAATCAGTGAAGGACGAGAGCCATCCTTGGTTTATGAGGAGAGAGCTGGTTGTCTACTTTGCTATAAGAACTGCATTTTTAGCAACTAGGATGTATTGTAGATTTCTTCGTGCATATGAATTCCAAAACTGCCAATACGTTACGTATTATGTTCCCTTTATCCAGATATTTACACTACTACTTAAGGACAGTTGCTCTTAAAATGTTCTAGAAAACTGTTTAACTCAGTGAGCCGAATGCCACACAACTGCATGCAATTTAAAATAAAAGGGGCTAATGCTAAGAATTGTTCCTGGAATGGAATGGAGAAAGCAATGAAACTAATGTAAATAAAAGATTCCGGCCTTCTGTTACCTTTACAGCTTGGCAGAATTTGACGAGAGCAGCGGTAGCACCAACATAGTCATTAGCGGTTGACCCAGGATGGTACTCATGACGAAAGTGGAGTGACTCCCTTTTCGAAATTTGTTCTGGGCTTGTGCTAATTATTTTGTCGATATAGTCATCAGCCTTTGATATGATGAAGAAGGATCCTGCATTCTCCACAGTGTCAGCAGCCTCAGCCTCTTTCTCTTTAGAGTTAGCATCCTCCTCCTCCTCATCATCATCATCCAGTCCAAACCCATCACCATCTTCGTTATCCTTGTCAACCAGCCCGTTTTCGTCAGTCTCGTTTTTCGGGACGTAGACCATGATCAGGTCAAGATGCTGGGAGATGGATGCATACACACCGGAAGCCCCATTTGAGAGGGGCTTCAGGCGGTGTTTCTCCATACATTGAACTTCCACGATTAGATTACGATCAACGACTTGGTTACACTCGCTGAGGGACTCAACAGCTGGCATTGACTGTTGGAGCTGAAATGCAAAATAGGGAGGGAGAAGTTCAACTACTTAAATACTTTGCTTTCCCTTCTTAGCTTATTGGCTTACATCTGGGGTCTGACATTTTTCAAAGCTCATTTCCTCCCTACTTTTTCTTGTTGGTGAAAGTGAAATGTAGCTCAAACAACTCCAAAGGAAATACGCAGGTAAAAAGCCTAACCTCACGTCTAAGAAAGTTTTTTTTGAGAAGTTTTAAATTTTGCAAGTTTTTTTCTAAACTGATGACTATACTTCCTAGCAATCATCCCTGTTTACAAAATTCGTAAAAACAAAACAATTTTTGTGTCACTTGCAGTGCCCCATTTTATGTTTTTTCTGTAATGTATCTTCTGTCTTGTGGATCCTAAAATGAACGCATCACCACAGGATAGAAATCAAAAGGGATAGAGCTCAATCACGTTGCTACATAGTGCGTATAATGTAATTTATATATATGTTTTGCATATTTTGTAACGAAGATTAACCCAATTTTTAAAAAACCCCACTGAAAAATGTGATTTGTCTTCCTTACCGGACCAAAATCATATGGCGCCCCTTGAATAGCAGAAAACACTCCGTATTTGGCCCCACACGAGTTCAGATCTTTGACTTTTTCTACCGTCAGCGTACTGGATGTTGCCTCTCCCAGCCTATATTTTACTCCGCAGTGCCCGTTCACGTCATCCTGCGACAGCAGACGATGAAGGGAATTAAGGAAAAAGGCAAACAAATTATCTACCACTTTTGATATATCTCTAGGTATCTTTAGGTTTTTTAAAAGGGTTCCTCCATGTCGCAGCAAGCGAGACTCGCCTAATCACCTTTCTCCCTTATACATATATTTACATATTACTTGCTGACCTCATGACTGTTATCTTCCAAGTCTAATCGCCTCATTGTATTCTGGAATGCGGAGAGAAATCCTCTCTTAGCGTTAAGTACCCAGGAGGATTCCTTCGGATGCGGACAAATCTCTTCGATGAGGCCGTCCGCATAGGAAAATCTGTAAATTATATTCAGCGCATATCTTTAATTTTCTCTGTCCTTCCATAAGTTCTCTTCACGCTTGGGGAGATTAAGCTAGCATGATTGTCCTCGTTCTTTCAAGTTAATCGATAAGCAAGCAAGGTTTTCATAAGACCTTATCAACAAACAAAACATATTCCTTTCCAAATTCCAAAATGCGTTTTAAAAATCTCCCAAAAACTGCAATCCAACTTGGTGAATGTTTAAAAAAAACAATAAACAAGAAAATTATTCCCGTCGAATTCCTCTCCGGTTCCATCAACCTTTCCATTTCTCGCTCCCATACTAAATGGGCATCCAATAAGTGCAATGGAATGGAATAAGGGCTGTTCTCCTGCCTTGTTGAGCACAGGGTCTACACGTGGCATATATAAATTTTTGGGAATCTCCGCTCCCATACCTCTTTTTTTTCCTCTTCCCAATCTTATGAATAGATAAAAGGTGGAGAGAGATACATACCGAAGGGGAAACTGCTCAAGTGACTCCTTAAAAGTTTGGCTTGTGTGAGCCTTTGTGAAGTGGTGCTTATGATTGTCATCCTGTCCACTTGGCAAGACAGATTGCCACAACTCAACATCCTTCATCTGGGAGAAAAAGTTATTGTAAAACGTATTCGCATAAATACACCATGTAATTTATTATTTAGATAAGTAGTACCACCAAGCTTTCATCTGGGGGAGCAAACGCCGTCATTTTCAACTGCGGATGAGATGGAATACTTGCAGACATGAAGTGTTCAGATATATATTTTTTTTTCAACAATTTCTCTTCGTCTAGCTCCCCTCCCAACTTTAATTATATTGGAGATGATATTACATACAGAATATATGTTATGTAATGCTAAATATTATCAAACTTTTCCCTTTTGTTTATTCCACCTTTGCAGAGAATATGACAAAGACAAAACACATAGGCATACATTACTGTCTACGTTTGACCTTACTTTTACCTTTCCTCGACCTTTCTGAATGTGAAAGTTGAAAGAAAATGTAATTCTTTAGAAGGGAAATATATATTTTTTGTAACTTTTAACTTTAAAATCGCAGTCGTTGAATTCTCTACATGCTGTTGTGTATCAACAGCTAAAAGTTCACCGAGGATGAGTATGGTTGAATGACTGTCATCAAAATAAGATTCTGTGTTTCAAGTTGATTAAAATCTGGGAATATACAGGCTCAACTTACATGTAAGATTGCATCACAAGCAGTTAAAAAGTGAATCGTAGCATTTGTTGTGAAATGCAGGCCAGACCGCTCCAAAAGGCCTCCTTCCACTAAGATTGTTCCGTTGACGGAATAAGCGTAATTGTATACGCCTCCTTCCTTGTAATGGAATTTTACATCACGGTCTGTTCCTTCGGACGCTGAGTCAAATAATGTCAAATTATAAAAAAAAACTCGCTAGTCCACTTTTACATTCAACAGAAATTGACAACTTTTGAATCTCAACGCCCCAATACCTTTGCAAATCGCCGGTCCACAAGTTCCCGGGCTACGTGCCGGACCTAAAAAAAAAATATTAAATCAATAATCATTTGAATTCCTCTCAATACTACTCACCAGTGACTAGTTCAAAGCTACATGGACAATTCCCCCCGTCTAGATATAATTACTATGCTTTCCCCACATAACCTTTTCCCATATCTCAGCGAATCCCTCCTAAAAAAAACTCGCCTTAATATATCATAAAAAAACCTCCTCCTCCTCTGCATTGTCTTAGTATCATATAAATTCCCTATTTTTATTACTCTCTCAAAAAAGTTTCTCAACACAAATACACTCTACCATTATTCTCCTTTTTTCTCTCTCCCTCCAAAAAAAACTCGAATAATCATATTGGGACATTTTAGACAAAACTTTTTTTTTCTCTCTTCCAACTCCACATGAGTATGAGATTCGCATGCAAGTGGGCTGTAATAAGCGCTCCCATATAGTTATCTAGGTCCAACTTGACGAGCGGAAGGAGAGCGCAGAGTGAAAGTGTGGGAAAAGTAGGTAGCGAGTCGATGGATGAGAAAATCCATAGGATCTCTTTCATCGCATCCACTTAAGCCAAGTTCTGTGATTCCGTAGAGAATGAAGCAATGCATGTAATGTAATATGGAGGGAAAAAAGTACAGCATACGTATTCATGACTGGTGTAAGTTGCTGATACTGAGAAAAAAAACTGCTTTCCTCTTAGTCTTCAGGGGTGGGTTGGATACTGGAAGGGGGAAGGGGCAATAAAACCATATAGGATCCCTATTAGGTATGTATATACGTAGATAATAATTTGACTGGAAACAAAAAAAAACTCAAGGACAGAATTTTTTTTAGCATTACCCCAGGAAACTTTTATGGTCGTTTACGCCCCTTCACTTCTTATAATAATAATAGTCGGCAATAAAGGAGACAAAAAGGAGAACATCATCGTAGCATTATGATAGGGAGGATTGTCACTCTCATTTACTCTCGATTATAGAGTAGTTTTTGTAGATGCATTCCACCTTTTGTTTTAGACATTCACACTCAGACTGAAATATTATCAGTGGAATTGGGCAATTGGAAAGGAAATAATACATCTGTCACTCACTCCCTTTTCACTTACCTTAGGATTTGTTTTACTGCGTTGGATGGGATGGTGGAGAAGGGGAGTTTTGGAAAGTTGATACATAAATAGCTCAGTACACTCAGCGATTGGAAAGCTAAGTTTTGTGTGAGATGATAAAATTGAATAGTTCAATTTTACCTTAAGCCCATTATACCTACTATTAGTGACAGTTCAAATGTTAGTTTGAATGGGAAAGTCTTTTTTATGAATATGCATAGTTCCACTCTTTACTGTGTCTAGCCAGGTGAAAGTTTAAAAAATTTACAGGGAATTTGATACTTTTTCTAGAGAAATGTCGAAGTCGATTTGACTATCTGAGATTGTGGATTTTAATGTACTTGCTATTGCATCACCATGAGATATCAATATGTTATGGTCATTTGCTAACTAAAACTTTCACTTGTTTCCTAAGAAACGAATGTTAATGTCTTATCTAAAGGTCATAAGTCATTTTGACTTACTTGCGTCGACAGCGGACTGGAGGAGGATAATGAACAACCCAAAAATCAAGAGACCCTTATGGTGACGAAACGCTGGGATTGTTACCCTTCCAAGCTTGTTCCACATCCCTTCCAATGGTCTCCTCGACTCCCTTGTCAGTTCAAGGCGTTCCCTCCGCCATAATCTGTCCTTTGGCGGAGAACAGACAAGGGACTCTGATTCGATGAGGATGCCCTTCATATTACCTGTCATTATATCCAATAGATCCAGTGCTCCCCTTTTTATCGTAATTTCAACTCACTACTTAACATGTCCACCTAGCATGTCCACTTTCCTTAATATTGTGACAGAGCTATACAATAAGTGAAAAATGGGATTCGAGAAGATTCACTTGGATAGATTTAAGGATCACCAAACATATAATAATTTTCTACATGGTATAACTGTCATCCATTTAATTACGGTGAAGCAGTAGAAATCCCAGTAGGGAAGATAATTAGAAGATAATTAGAAAATAATTTCACACCCGCAATTTTTTTCAACACTCTTTGGACCTACAAATAAAACTGAGATTTTCCAGAATCATCATCATTATGAGGAGACAAATAGGAATCCATAAGGTAAATTTTCTTTTCATTGAATTTCAATCCACCCATTCATTCCAACTATTAGACCCACCACCACCACTAACATAAACTGTATGGAAAATGGGTGACTCCTTGATTCAGGATAAGTTCCTAGTAGGATGATTGTCCCCATATATTTTTTCCTCATAAATCAATTTTCACCCGCAAGAAAAGAGCAGAGGAATTGATTCGAAGTGTCTTGTCTTCAAATCATTGCTTCACCGCTTTCTCTTCATTCAGTGAATAACAAGCCAACAAAATGCTGGGTATTTACACTCCCGATTCTTGATTCTCCTGCTGTGTACGTTACTTAGCCCACACTTCGTTATTCCACCACGAAAATAGGGAAAAGGGAGACAGTCTATGTAACTCGACGGTTCAAATTTCTCCCTTTTCTTGTCGTCCTTGACAAATCAATCCCGAATCCAATTTCCTTAACGAAACGAGATATGTGAAGATAGATAAAGGGGAAAAACTTCAACTGACAACGGTGACATTATTTATATTTACAATTCACGACTAGAAGCTATCCCTCTGCCTAGGTGCTTTCCCGTTAGGAGCATCACACGCAACTATAGAGTTAGGCAGTTAGGTTCCAGATTGCCCCATAGTTCGTTATAGGCACGCTGCTACTACACTCACTAAGGATAAGGGACGATACACTCGTTATGGATGTGGGGCTTGGCGGAAGCCAACAATTTTTATGTGCTTTAGAGGAACAGCATCAATATTATTTTATGTCTGTCACATTCTATTATATTACTCGGGGAAAAATAGTCAAAATATGTCTCTTTTTTCTATTATTTTCTCATTCACTAACACGGGTCACGAGAGAAAGGTAGTTTTTTCATCGTTCACATATGGGCATGGAAAAAAGAGATATATTTTTTGACACATTTGCTGTTTTCTTTTTGAAGATTATAAAATTCAGTAAAAAAAAATTGAAGAACTAAATGAGTTTTCTTAAACAAACATTCCAGCATTGAAACTCTGTTCCAATCTGGAGGATTTAATCGCTGACGCCAAAAGAAATGAGTAGCCAGAACTGAAGTCAATGAATAGGGAGGACAGATGTGCTAGCATGAAGAATGTGACAGTTTTTTTATCTCCATGTTAAGAGGAGGACAGAGAGATACATTTACATAATTAAGTTATATAAAATTTGATGATCTTTAAGGAAAAAAGGTCAGACTGTTACACGGCCAAATGACACTACCACGTAACAACAAATGACTCAGCTCAGCGCTGTCGTCTCTTCCCTTGCGTAGTTTTCTTTATGAAAAATATGGGTAATCAAAGCAAAGCTTATTTATGAGAAGCATACGTGGACAGATATTAAACTTTGATTAGGGTGGAGAAGTGATTGAGCCAGAGTCGTGGAATGAAATAGGGCATGTATGCATGGACAACAAATCCTTGAACTACTCACTGTCGCTCTGGCGTTATGATCTTTCATCCAGCTCGTTTGATGCCAAGAGGCGAGAGTGATGGCGATAGAGTTATTAAAATAGCATCCCTGTGAACATTAATAAACTGGATAATCGGCAGATTGATGAAGCTATGCTACGGAGGTTGTGATCGGCGATAAAACAAAAAAATTCGTTCATCGTTAAAGTGATATAGGAACACAATTTTTAATGATTAGAATTTCGATTTTCTGAATATTTGTGAACTATGAGTACTGAGGACTTCATGATGGAAGCCAGCATGAAAAATGCGCTTCATATGCTATATGGTTCTTGTGCTTGTCGTTCATCTAAAAATAAATTAGACAGCCGCTGAGTATAAAGTGGCATCGCCATCCAGTAAACCGTGCTATGTTTGTCCTTTGTCTTCTTTGAGACTGAGACACATTACTATGGACCAAGGGACAGGGATTAGCTACATTTAAGGTCCGATATGGTTTAAGGGATCGCCACGATCAGACCTAGATATTCATAGCTTATAATGTATTTGTATTGCTTAAGCAGTTCTATGGCTTTTGGCATGAAAAGGGTGTTCGTGAAATGAAACATGTAAAATGTAAAATAGTTACATATTAATTTGTACTTGAGCCGCAATGCATTGATGCGTTGATATGAATGAGGAAGACCTAAGGCCTAAATTATTGTGATTGAAGTTTCATTAAAACTGTCCCCTCACTGCCAGATGGACGACATTTTGTTGAAGTTTAAAAGAGTATATTAGAATGGGACAAAATATCCGGATACTAAAATATAATTTACTTGTGAATTTTCTAACTTTCATACTATAAGCTACATTATGTAGTTGGAAACAGGATACAATATACAATACAAACACTTTTCGATTAAATGTTTACATGCTTTGTTCTTTTGAGTTAGAGAAGTTTACCATTGATCTATTGAATTGGCCCATCGTATTATTTGCAATTGGGATACGCACGGTTCTGACTGCGTACACAGGCAAGATCAAGATGGAAAGAAAAGGGACAAAATGTAATCGAGAAAATAGTGATATTAATATTGGTGGCAATGAAAGTACAGATAAGGAAGTTTTCGAATCAATGATGGCTTCGAGAGAGAAGGATAAAAGTTTCTACAAATGCTCCCACTGCTTTCTAATTTATATGACAGTTGATAGATTTATGAAACATGTAAGTTAAAAGAAAAAACTACATAAGTAGTAAAAAAAATCAGCTACAGTCTTCAAAATAATTAATTTAAATGTCTATTACATATTTATTAAAAGGTTCTAACACACCAGACGCAACAAGTAAACTCACCGAGAATTTCCGAAGTTCTGGAAATCCTAGAGCAGAAAACTAACGAGGAAAATGTGCCAACTTGTAGAGTTAGAATTACTCGATGTAACAATTTGATTTCACCGGGCCAGCGATTTGGAACAATTCAGACCGTCGGATTTAATGTCTATGAAAGGGATGACATTGCTGGGAAGACGTTGCCAAGAAGTGATTACTTGCAACCAGGAACATCAAATAACCCAATTGGGAAGGATTCTGGAAGATCTTCAGATCGTGGAATTACAAGTAAAGTTGGACTGAAATCACATAAATGCCAGTTCTGTACGAAATCATTTGGACAACTTGGAGATCTGAAAAGACACATCCGTACTCATACGAGCGAGCGGCCTAAGAAATGCCCGGTGTGTTCGAAATCCTTCACGCAACTAGGACATCTGAAAAGTCACATCCAAACTCACACTGGTGAGCGACCCCATCGATGCCAGTTGTGCTCAAAATCATTTGCACAACAAGGAAGCCTGAAAATTCACATCCGAACTCACACCGGTGAGCGACCCCATCGATGCCAGTTGTGCTCAAAATCGTTTGCGAGGCTACAACATCTGAAAAAACACATCCGAACTCACACTGGTGAACGACCCTATCGCTGCCCGTTATGCTCAAAATCGTTTGCGAGACAAAAAAATCTGAAAAGTCACATCCGAACTCACACTGGTGAGCGACCCCATCGATGCCAGTTGTGCTCAAAATCATTTGCGGATGCAGGAAATCTGAAAATTCATATCCGAACTCATACCAGTGAGCGACCTCATCAATGCCAGTTATGCTCACAATGGTTTGGACGGCAAAATGTTCTGGAACAGCACATCCGAACTCACACTGGTGAGCGACCCCATCAATGCCAGTTGTGTTCAAAACCGTTTGCGCAACTAGGAGATTTAAAAAGACACATCCAAACTCACACCGGTGAGCGACCCCATCAATGCCAGTTGTGTTCAAAATCGTTTGCGCAACTAGAACATCTGAAAAGTCACATCCGAACTCACACTGGTGAGCGACCCTATCGCTGCCATTTATGTTCAAAATCGTTTGCGCGACATGGAGATTTAAAAAGACACATCCAAACTCACACCGGTGAGCGACCCCATCAATGCCAGTTGTGTTCAAAATCGTTTACGCAACTAGGACATCTGAAAAGTCACATCCGAACTCATATCGGTGAGCGACCTCGATAATGGTAAACCAAACTCTGGAAAGATTTATGAAGCTATGCTACGGCGCGGTGAATTGGTTGTGGTTCTGATACCAAACGCAAGGAACATGATTTGATAATTCGTAAAGGTATTTGCAGATATGTAATAACAAGTGTTACGCTTAAAATTTGATTTTATCAGCATTTATGAAAAGACGAGCATTTAGAATTGCACAATCGCAACGTGGAAAAACGGTCGCATTGATGTATCGTGTGTTGTTATATGTTATTCTGCAAAAATTAAAATTTGGAATGGAGTGGTTGACCGGATGTCTTCCATATTTGAATGATCCCTATCTATCTACAACCAAAAACATAATTTCAAAATTCATAGATGTTCAAAAGTTGTCGTACTCACAGATAGAGGAAAATACAGTTGATCGCTCACAAAACCATAATGAAGCTTAGCTTCATTATCATAATATGAGTTTGATAGGGGTAGTAAGTATAACCATTACTTTTTGGTTTGTAAAATGTGTATATGCCTGTATATAATAATGTTAAAAATGTATTAGTTATAATGTTGAAATGACTCATGAGTAATTAGGTTGTTATTTGGGGAAGTGTCTATTTAAGACTGATTGATGAATTATAAATTCAAATAGAAACCACATAAAACGATGTAGAAATGCCTCATTTTCCCATCTAATATCGACTTGTCCAGAAATTAAGATCTTTACCAGCCTTAAACCAAAAGTTTAATTTGGGATTAGAACAAGATCATGCTAGGTATATTGCTATATTTATGTATTAGCCAATGGATAATTTAATATTGCATTGCTCACTCAGCATGATTTGTTAAAAGGCTTTTTTCCTCTCAATCAATGTTAAATAAGATTACGATTTGTATTAAACCCCGATCCAAGAGGTTGATGAATTACTGATGTAGCTCAACTTCAGCTGTGTCACGGTCATCTCCAGATAAACAAAAATCCTATATTTAAAAGATTTTTTCCTTTCAATAAACAAATATAGATAAATGCACATCTTTATGATATGGATTTTTTAAGTGTTGACGCTGATATTCCTTCTTCTTCCAATCCTCATTTTCACATAATGCAAGGCATACATAGCTTTATCAAAATCATGCCTTTTCGGATATGGTCATCTTGCAAAAAAAAATATATGAAAGCAATAACCCAAGCTCAGGTATGTGCTAAATGAAAGCAAAACTCCAATTTTCCATGAATGACTTACCAAATCAGGGAAGGATCCGGAGAAAATTCATCCAAGCACTCAGCATCCAACGGTAACGTAAAATGCCAATTCAAAATATGAAAATTACATGTAAATGGCACAGTCCCCCTCCCCATATGAAATAAACTGCAATAATTCCAAAATGCCAAATAAAAATGAGAACAGTCAGCTTCCAACATTATGTATATAACTCGTTTTTTATTGTATGTACAGCAAATGTGATATCATGTATGTATTATTATCATCATCAACATCCAGAACGTGCTTGTACAACTCTACGGAAATTTCATTTCATATTTTTATATTAATTCATAGTAAATATCCTTACCAACTTACATAAGTACATTACATATTATATTCAAACCTAGTAATTACATAATAATAGTAATCATTATGTTACACTGTAAAGTATAGTAACCTAGTCCTAAATTCATTTACTAAATATTCTCCTCAGTAGTATATATATATCGTCCTGTTTTAAAGTATACTTTATTTTATTTCGTTTCCCCATCCACTTACGTTAAGGGTGATAATAATAATATCAATATCATGATGATTCCATATTAGTATTTGTTTCACTCTAAAGTTTATTGCCCACTACTTGTAGTTCCATTAGAGGAGAAAAAGAACGTTCGCAAACCCAACATAGATTATCAACTTTTTAATTTTACCCCTTTTTTTAGCTACACTTACTTTACCAACTAGGCTCCCATGCAGCAGTACCTTTTTTAACATAATTTTTCCCACAATCATGCAAAATATTAGGATGCGTTCCTCCCCATCATCAATATCTCAACTCAATTATTATCTCAATCATATTTTTACTCAAATTTTTTGGCTCCAGGAGCAAAAACCAACCTATTATAAAAGTAATATCAATTTACGTAATCTTAAAGCATCTTTCAAGAAAGCCTTCATCCTGCTTAACCAAACCCAAATGGATTAGTACAGACCAGCTAAAATAAGCCCCGACTGGATCATCATCATCATATTTGGTCAAAGTAACCGCAAATGCCTATGAACGGATCATTAAGCAGGGGAACAACAGAACAACACTGGCATATGCCTGCCTAACAACAAGCTTGTAAAAAATATGGAGAAAGAATCATTTTTTTAGCCCCCTCCCCCTCCCAACCCCGACGAAAGTACACGAGCGTGTGTTTTATCAAACTGCCTAAAATAGTTTCATTACGTTCTGGTAATACCGTTGGTCTGTATAGAGGTCTTATATAAAATATGTCATTAATCATAAAATACAAATGATATATTTATTATTTTCTTTCTCCCTCTGATAAATATATAGATATAGATTAGGTATAATTACCTCCAACATAAATCCCCTCTTTTGTCAACCTTCTCATTGTACATAAAGATGTATGTAAAGTAGTAATAAGAATCCTATTGCAATGTTGAGTTTATTTTTTATTCTCCCCACCATAGTTACGGTTACGAGTTCTCTCCTTATAATTTTCCCGTAGAGTTACCCCAGTTATTGGTTATTACCCATGTTTAATATAAATCTAAGGATGTGGAGCTATGAGCTATCTGTAAATGTAGTGGATTGAAAAAGATCAGTTCTTTCAAAATACAATCGTGACGGTGACGCGATCGTATCATACTTTATCCTTAAGGTTATGGTGTACCTAGCCAAGTCAGAGACGAAAAGAAACTCTTTCTTAAATACATATATCTAGTCTACTTAAATCTCTCAGATTTAAGTTAAATGTAGTTATACTTCCAATTTCATCAATATATAGTTAGTCCTAACTCCTAATTATCTTTATTCCAAGTCACTACCTGACTTGAGTAATAGTTATATGGGTTGGTTAATTCAAGATGTAGTAAAATGTCATCCTTTAATATTATTTTTTTAAATTCAACTCTCCCAAGCACTTACAATTAGCTAACTATAGTCATAGTGTACCGCAGGGGTGTACACGGCTGTGTTGGAAAGTAGATCAATTATTTCATCATCATCATCAACAACATCAACATCAACATTGATATTTAGTATTTCTTTTTAATTGATTAATCTTCTCTTTTTCTTGTACATTGTTTATATACCAGATTAATATATTTTAACCGTAATAGTTTGTGCATCCCAGTTTCCCTAAAATATGCATCAGTATCGTATCAACTTAACATCAACAGTTATCATTACTCCCAGTTTCCCTCCATCATTCAATGTTGCTGGGAGTTGGAATTGTGACCATTCAAGAAAATAAATCAACATTGTTATAATCATAGAGCTCCCTAAGAGACCGATGACCCTAAATATATATACTTCTAGTCATTTAAGTAGAGCTATAGTTATGTCTACTAACTAACTCAGTAGTTATGTCATCCATCATCATCATGTCGAAGGTCATATCATATTGAAAAAATTGACAAGTCTGTCTACAGGTACAGTAAAATCTGATTTACCAATACAATTATATCATGTCTGTTAGAGCTACATAAACGTAAAAAGTTCCTCTGTATCTTTTCCCCCCAAAGATATAGCTTTATTTTCGTATTGCCTAGAAATTTTTTTATTACCTGTGCGATTTTTTTTATTATTACTTAATTCCATTTTTTCCCCTCTAGCCCCTATTAAGTTGGATCATGTGCGGTGTGTTGAGGTGATGAAAGATGGAATGTTTTTTTAGAAAACATCCATTTTTTCAACAATTTTCATTTTGTGTGAAATTTTTCAAGTTTCAAGTGGATTATTTTTTGGTTTATGTTCATTTCATTATAAAAGTATTGAATTTTATGATTTTTTTCTTCTTATCTTTCATCTTGAAGGATTCAAGTATACTTTTATCCGATTATGTTTCGATATTTTTTTTTACCCAACTAGCTATCTATGTATTGTTGACTGCTCACTAAAATGCTATTTTACTACCCGTCAACCCGTCCCAAATACGAAACGTTTTCTAAGCTTATATCAAACCCCTGACGAACTTGACTCAAATCGTACAAATATAATTCTCTAGCCAACCACTGACCCCGAAGCTGTCCCATGTTAGTGTTGCGATGATTTACATCGCCTCTCATCTTTCTATAGGATAGTCTTTGTGCAACGAATATCAAGAGTTTAAGTCAACCTTAATTACAGTGTGACGTTAACTGGCCGTAGCAAATATTCTTAAATAGCTTGAACAGAAGTGTGACTGAAATGAAAAGCTAAATAGATATGGGTGAACCTGTCGTTTCTGGATTGGTATTTTATGTACTTAATTGCAAATATTGCGTGAACATTAACGTATGGTAGGATAGGAAGTCTGCTAATTACAAAACTAGTTTAACAATACTTAATGTTAATTGATATATACTTAATGTACGTATTAGTTTGAGAAATGAAAAATAAGCAGAGTTGATTCCACAGAGCAATAAAGATATGTGGGGGGGGGGGAGGTGTGGACGGAAGAATAATTTATTTTTGTATGAAATGAGATGGATGATATGTGAGTTGGGGAAATGAGAGAAAGCGAGAAATGGAAAGGAATCGGTTAGACATGTTTTGAAAAGATAATTGGCAATTTGGACAGCATTTCAAATAAACTTCATCATAGCTACAGTTAGCAGAAACAAGATTGACCGGGAAAAGTGTCAAAGTATGGATGTGGCTTCAACAGTTAAATCATAAGACAATGGACAAGCTTGTAATTAAAATGGCTTCATCAAAAATTGTAGTAAAAATCACATTTTGTAATTAGGAAATGGATTGGTTGCCCTGCAGTGGATATTGGCTTGGCACATTTATACACCCATAATGGACACTGCAACCTTCATTTATGTAGACATAATATAGATTGGAATCCCTGAATCCCCATTATAACTTAAGTAAAATTGGCAAAACTAACTGGAAAGGAAATCAAACAAGTAGTCGCGTTGTCGAAGGTCATCAGCAGGTCTTCCATGAAATGAGTTCCTTATCATTTCCCCTAATAAATACATTGGTAAACGGTTGCGTTCATTTGGGTGCGAAAGTTCTATCCTACTTGCTTAGCCTTAAATGTGCCGTCTGAATGAATAGATATAAATGTTCACTCATCTTAATTAGGACTTAACGTGTTCAGCCATAAAAACATCCTGTACAGTATTTACAAGTTTTATGCACACTTCCCTTTCTGACGACAGTTATGTCGGGAACTACATCTTTATCGCAGCTCATAGCACTCGAGAATCCTATGAGCTGCTTATGTATGTATCCCTTCCATAGCTTGTCCGTTTTAACTAGTTAGCCTAATGTTGAATTGCTATTTTTTCAATTTTTTTTGTAGATTCGGAATAAAATAGAATTTCTTTCTTCTCTAAGTTACGCTACACCAATGTACAAAATCCCTATCACCTATACCTATATACTATATACCTACATATATACCCATTTCTTACGACTGCTCTAAAATATATCATATCATATCACTATCTGAACTGTGTAATCTTCCCTCAACATTGAACCAAGCCCGGAAAAGGGATTATTTTAATCTGGCTAACATACTCAAATACAGGATTGCATACTTAACTGTATTTAACTCTCTTCCATAATCAATACTATAACTATCTGCTCAATCATGTTGCAATATCTAAAGTAGCAACGCAAAAGTGTAAAAAAATTCGCAGAAACTATCCCTATCAAAAGTTCAAGAGAAGATGTGAACCCATCAGCTCAAAATATAACTGACGAGGTATAAAGGAGAGCAAAACTGGAGGAAAAAAGTCTTTGAATGAGTATTTTTATTTTAGCAAAAGCAACAACTCTCTTATATATTTACTGTTAATTCATACTGTCATAATGATCATATGACTATCATTTATAAATTATTAAGACTCCTTTTTTATTTAGGCTTCTATATGGTTACTCGTTAAGTTTAGTAAATGCGTTTTATGTGTGTTACGCGTAGCACCAGAAATGAGTTGATTTTGTAAACCCGTCCATTTGTAACAATCTTTTTTTAAACTGTAGGATCAATAATAATGTCCATAATATCATAGTACATGTGTAAGTAGAACGTATAATGTGTATATGTTTTATTGCAATCTGCAATGAATAACGGCATTGTAGACCCTGGGCAGACTTGATGATGGAACACTTTCAGTGC
The DNA here is from genome assembly GCA_034696885.1 of Lepidocyrtus paradoxus. Taxonomy (NCBI): domain Eukaryota; kingdom Metazoa; phylum Arthropoda; class Collembola; order Entomobryomorpha; family Entomobryidae; genus Lepidocyrtus; species Lepidocyrtus paradoxus. Next base: position 65,513 of record JAQGAH010000101.1, on the reverse strand, counting down.
TCATCATTAGCACTCTGTTCAATGTAAATCTTTTTTAGCACAGAAATGGAAAATGAGGATGGAGTGGTTCATAAAAGGAGAATCTGAGGAACATTGTCAAACAAGATGTGACCTATTTAAAAAGAAAAAATGCATGAATAAATTGAGCAATAATATTAGTATTGCTAAATGATTCAGAACAAGTGGGAAAGATGGAGGGATAAATGAGGCATTAAAACTTGTGCGTTTATCATAATAAAATGATTATCTTTCAATTCCTACCAAATAAATAGTAAAGACATGCACATACATACATGCATACATGTTACGTATATGTAAGAGAAAGCAAGGAAAATAGTATTATTTTTGGTGTGTGACGTATAAATTTATACATGGGATAACTGCTGACATTTTTCAATGACTTGGACACCGACATAATGCAGCTCGTGCAGTTAATTATATGCAATATATCGAAATCATGGGATCAGTTCAATTAACGTTGCGTTGGCTAGCGTGTTCTTCCATGTAGAAGTATACATGATAGAAATAACATAAAAAGACTGAATCAGACTAAAACGCTTTCTCAAGTGTAAGAGATCTGAAGCTGTTATTGTGAGAGATATGACGGGACAATTAATAATTAATAAAAGTAGATTGGGTACAAAGGTTCGAGAACAAATTGTTAGAGCGTCTCATTCACTTTGTCTTAATCGCTTAGTTCTTAAACCATAGTAAAAGTAGGAACAGGATAGCAAGTTGCTCATATCAAAATTAAATTTTATCTCTTGTGTAAAACGCTCTTGCAGCCAAGTTCAAGCTTAACTCCTGACTAATTCTTCCTCAACAGTTGAGTCTGTTTTCAAACCCAGAAAAATGGATGAAAAAAGAGGAAAAAGTGAATAGATATGACAGAAGAGTATAATAATGACTTGACCAACTAAATATAACAACTATAGGTTGATTAATCTATTTAGGTATTATACCTGACTTAACCTAATATATGTACGCTTGACTCTAACTATATTACGCATATGTAGTAATGTAGGATGAGGTAAAAGCTAACCTTAAACATGTACGTATAACAACGGTTACTTACTGTTAACTGAGGAGAGCAGCATTACTGGGGTAATGAGTTCAATATTACGTAATAGAAAGGAATGGAATTAACGACCCAGTTGATTATCATGATGACCAGTCCGATCCGTTAATAACGAAATAGCTTGACTTCCAAATTAGCGCAGTCGGCAAAGTTGACCTTGATACTCCTATCGATGCTGACATCGTCAATGGGCTGTTGGGTAATGACGATGGGCTCGACTGCGTGAGCAGCGGGTGGGATATCGGAGGGACTAGCTGTCCAGCAGCTTTGTTGCTTTGTTCTCTCTTTGGATGCCGATACAAAAGCTGGGTGGGCTCGCTCGCTTCACTTACTTCCCTATTACTGTGTTCACTACACATTCCTAGTGACGCTGAGGATGCCAATATAAGTAGCTGGAGGTAGCTGACGACAGCGTGAACCGTCACCACCAGTAGTATGAGGCTACAAGGATTCCCGAACAGGCTACTGAACAAGGCAAATGTGGACTGAGCTGATGACTCGATATCTGGAATGTTATCTTCTGACGTTGCTACTTTAAGGATTGAAAGCAAGTGATGGTGGTGGATGAGGGGGTGCTGCTTCTCGATCAGTTTCCCTAACACTTGTAACGCGGGAAGACACTTTTTCTATTTAAAAAAAATCCATAATAATTATACATCATCCATTTTCATTCAGTTTCCAGCCCATTCGTTATGAGTCATGATGTCATAGATGAGCTTGCAAGAAGATGCTGCCATGAGTAAAAATAGTAAAATTCAGACACGTGCAATGCTAACTTTAACAAAAAGCCTTTTACCTTTTCTAAAAGGAACAGTTGTCCACTAGGCTGCCTTGTCTTGGAATCAGAGAAGCTTTCTTCTCCTATTGTGGCACTCACAATAATATTTTCACCTTCAATTTTGAAGTTACTCAACTGGCAATCCGTCTGCAGTGGAATAGAACAAAAACTTTGCTTCAATTTATTTCCCAGCGAACTTGAACAATAACCATTATCCGGTTTGTGGTGGAGGGGGGAGGTGTGTAGTGCGTACATGTGTATAAATAGTCTTATTCATCTATTATGCCTCGAAATAACAAGAGAAGCTGGACTACTCCTTACCGCATTTAGATTCCGCAACTCATCCAGGGACGGATCCTCCTCATCCTCTGGGTAAAAGAAGTGTTGGTTTGTCTCCGGTGAAATGAGCTGCTGAAGGGCTGATACAACATCTTTCACCGAGAGCTTCGTATGCTTATTCAAAACCTTTTCATCCATCCTTGAGAAGCCAAGGAAAAGGAATACTCCGTTGGCTAAGGTGTAGGTGCCTAATTATAACAAATAAGTATATAACCATATTACAACTAGTTATAGTTATGATCAGATGTAGATTTCAAAACAACATTACTCAATTCTTTAATTTCAACCTATTATCCAAACTACAGTTTGGCAAAAGTATTCAAATAAAAAATCTCACTCCCACTGCTTTGTTCTCCCTAAATGCTTTTTTTACATGGGTCTCGCGAAACGTTCCTCATTTCATGGCTATTACCAGGCGTCCACGAAAGTATGAAAAAGTGCGGGGAAGGAATAAGATAAGTGCCTAAAAATGTTCATTGAATTTTCATTCATAATTCTTATTGGCTTTTTATGGCCCAAAGTGTACTTCATCATACCTATTTTTTACCATTTAATAACTACCTATCATACCTAGCCAGCCACTCGACAATTCATAAACAAAAGGAGAAAACAACTTTCACTCTGCTGAGCTTTCACAAGTTCACACACACTCCGTAATCCCGTAATGTTCCTTTTTTACCTTTCCTTTACTAACGGATGTGGATTTTTTTTGTAGGATTTCTCCTCCACACATTCGCATGCACATACACAAATGTTGTTATGCTTTTGGTTTGTACTTTTGTAACTTTTCTTCTCCCCTCCTCGAAACACATTCGACAGGGTTACGAATGGATTTGGAACATGAGAGTTGACGAATTGCTTGAGATCGGAAGCTCTTAAAACCAACACGCTTCACATTGAGGTGACTACACGATATAATGTGCTAGCCCATATTATTAATATTTCGACAAAGTATGTTTTTTCTTTCTCTTCTCTGGACTCATTGAAACTATGCTTTAGTTTTTCCAAATCACTCATCTCCAAAAGTAATCATGTTCGGGTTCCTCTACAACTTCCTCCGCCATTTTATCAGCTAGAGTCCAGACTATTGACATTGTAACAATGGGCAGAAAATATGCAACAAATTGCTACCTTGAGGCATTTATGATACGTCGGAAGAATTTATTGCTTCGCTTCCCCCTGTTGGAGAGCCATGGTCCTCGTCATTCTCAAATCCTGCGTTGGTCAATAAAAAACCAATAATAGTCATACATACTCGCGTATTTTTTTGATCCCAATCGCAAAATATGGAATGAGTCGTGGAAAGCCAAGCATGTTTCAAGATTGGGGAAAAAACTCCAAACAACCAATTCCAATATGTTATCCCTCCAATCAACTTTCCAACAGATTATCATCTATTTATGCTGATGTGTAGTTGGACGATAAAAAACATACATATTCCCTCCAACTACAGAACGCCATCACTCACGGCCACATTTACATACCATCTGCATCAGCCAAGGTTGCGCTCTCCAAAGCTCACTTCCTTTATAGGGTATAAAACTCTGGGATAATGTTCACAAGGTGGTAAGTTATAAGACAGTGAGAGGCAGGAGGGCCGAAAATAAATAATTTTTCAAAATGCTACACCTCGTCCCTTATAATTTGTTCCATACTTATTTTTCCAACTTCGCGAACAGCTTGCCTCTTCCGATTAATGACACAACTACTATTAACCACCGTGAAAAGCTTCACATGCTTTCCCCTCCGTAGAAAATGAATGATACGTGGGGAAAGCCCTGCACATTTTATTCCATGTAAAATACATTCCAGTTGGAATGATACTCCTCTGTAGTAAGACTTTCCCTCTGGAGTGTAAAGAGTGGATGGAGAGCGTAACTTAAACACATCATATTCCGCTTCACGTTCTCCTAGCCCCTAGTTAGTCGACAATGCCGGTATAAAAAATAGGGACTTTGAGTGTGTGTGTGTGCAGTAGCAGAAAGAGCAGTTATAATTAAAAGTTTCTTGCTCCTTGATTTATGGATATGGAAAGCCATTATCATAGATGATTTTCGACCACTTTCCCTTCCATTCTCCTTCCCCTTTTCCCTGTGTGACTACATTTTCTTGTTGTATTCAAACATTTTTTCCCCTTCTTTGCTGGCTCCCTTTCATCCTCTTCAATTTCATCCGTTATTAAGTACAGGGCTAACAAACTCGTTTGAAACCTCATCAAAAAAATGTGCATGGTCGTACCATAATGTACCGTGTGAGGTTTGAAATATGTGGGTGGAGAAGTGCAGTATATAAATGGGGAACCTATTTACTTGGTAGGAGACCTTTATGAGGGCTGGGTATTATTAGCTGAGAGAAAAAAATTAGCAATAAATTATACATATTTGGACACCTTCGTTGCCTATTTACCTGTATCACCTTTTGAGGAGAGTTGTTGAACTTTTATGATTAATTAAAGGGGGAGTAATGAGTAGAGAACAAAGTAGTTGTGGGGAGATCAATAATCTTGGAATCAATGTTGGAGATTCAGAGCCGGTTTATTTATGCATGCTAAAGAAGATATGGAAATTAGTTATGAATTATTATGAGGATTAGCGGGTTTTTTAAAAGGTCAGACTTACTTTGGTCTGGCTTCTCGCAAATAAAGCGTCCAGCGTAGCAAACGCATCTCCCCCGATGCGCTATATATTTTGGGGCACCATGATGCCAGACATCGCCTAGTCGGGTTGGACAGGATTTCGTATCCAAGCAGTCCAGGACGGCGCAGACTGCTGTTTCAGATCCACCCAAGCCGCACACACAAAGCTCTGAACAGGAAGGGAGTTCTTCACGGTAAAGCTGGAAAAATATTAAATTATTGTAAATTAGGCATTTTTTTAAATCCCAAATTCCAGTTGTACAGTGGCATATGCAAACTGTGGTTAGTGTGACCATGGGCTACCCTACGATGCTCCAGAAATGGTCACGATTTATGTGGGATGCCAAGACTTATGGAAATTGAAAATGATGATGACTTCTCAATATACAGAAAAAAGCAAAGTGAAAGCCAACAAAAATATATTAAATCCTCGTAAAGAAAATACCTTCCGCCTTTTAACCCAGAAAAACCTACTTTTTTCCAAGTGAACAAGAAGAAATAGGATTAGCTCAATTTTCTAAAACTACCTGAGATTCCCTTGCGGGAAACACCCTTGCTGAGGAAACATAATAAATATTCTTCCCTTCAATTCTAACTTCCATCCAATAAACTGATTTGGCTTAAGTGAAACTTCTTCAAAACATTGCAGCTTGCTTACAAATTTTCCTTCCCTTCCCCTGATTAGCTATTGCATTATTGTGAAGAATTTGATAACCTCCTTATTTCAATTAGCAGAAGAAAAAAACAAAGGGAAATTTTTATTGGGATTGAAATGACGATTCATTTTTTGCTTCCAGGTTAACTCCAGAAAACGACCTTATGCAATTCTGCATCCAAACAAGACTACCATCATTACTCCTGTACTGTGCCTATCGCATCTCCTTCATATGTCCTGATCTCAATTTTTAATTAGTTTTCTGGTCACAGTCATAGCTAAAATAACGGTTCGAATTCCATCCATTACAGATAATGAAATATACGCGTTTACTACCTAGCAAAAATATAAGTTGGATGATAATTGGAAACTTTCACCCTCCACTGGCATAGCGTATCTAGCTCTAGTCTCTTTATAAATAACTATCCCACACAATTTTCCTTTGCATGAGCATAACCTAAACATGGCGTAATTCCCAAAAATATATTCTGCGTTGATTGAATGTACGTGACTAATCCAAAAGGAAGGAGCCCTCTACATCCCCACATACGTTTCGGAGAAAACCTGCGACGAATCCATTTTCACCTTTTTACCTGTATTAATCCAAACACGGGAGCAGGAGGACAATACTCACCTCCCTGTTCACTACTCACATGCCTTCAGAGCCCAAGTTTTCCGCTCCCAAATGTTTACAAAAGTTGCCTGAATCTGGGCCAAGTCCAAGTAAACAAATTGCCTAACCATTTTAGCCATCGTGAAAATTTATAACCCGAACGAAACGCTTGTACGGTGATCTCCTCCCAGGGAAATTTATGCAAGAGACTCACTACTCCCTATTTAACAGTACTTCTCAACCAGTATTTATGGTTTTCAACTGACTCGCACAAATTTTACCACTCCAGCTATACTCACACCTATATCCTTATAGCATCATCATCATCAGCCCATATTTCTATCTCTTCTTCTTCCTCTCTGATATATGCTTTGTGCCGCATTGAGTAATATCTGTATCCAGTCGGTTTTCCCTGAAAAAAAAAATTTCTTCAACAAACTGCAGTTGAACAGTGGAAAATATAGGTTCCCGTTGATAAACACGGGGAAACCTAGAAAGCAAACATGGGAGCTCAGAAACTTGCAAATTATATCATACAGAGTATGATTTAAGCATGGCTAAGTACCCACCTTCAACCTATCAGGCTTACGTAAACCATATTGTGTGCATTCAGCCTTTTCGTGCATGTATTGGAATTGGGTCGGTGGTATATGTCCTATTCCACATTTTGAAGGGAAATGCAAGTTTATTTTGTGGGAAGGAGTGCTGCCATTCCCCTTTTATTTTTTTTTGCAGTTTCCCTAAACACTTATTTTATTTAGGCATGTCCCATCCCATTCCTTAGTAGGGTTCTCTCCATGTCAGAGTTAATTTTTTTTCTGTTGTAGTTTATGTGTGTTTATGTTGTGTTTTGGTGGGGGCTTGCATGTAAAGGTTGGAATCATTGAATGAGTTATGTTTCAAGAAACTCGGGGAAACTTTAGTTGGCAGAGGAATGAGCAAGTTGCCCGCCTCTTCTTGGCACCATGGCGCTAGCTGGATTATTTTTAACAACGGGAACAACTAAATATTTATGCATCTTTAATGCTGATAATGATCGTTCTTTATAATGCTTGAGACTATGGCTTCTACCTAAGGAAGTATGGATTCTTTTTTGCAAATGTATTATTGCGAAAACTGAGTTCTAAAAGTCACCTAATGATGATGATATAAGATGGTGGGCATGGGATGGAAAACACTTTTGAGATTAGCATGGCGTTTGAATATGGTCAAAAAATTACGTCATATCTATGGTATAGCCAGTTTGACTGGCTTATAATTCCTTCAGGAATATTGTTTACGACTGTGTGCAATTCATTTCATATATACAGGTTAGGATTGAAAAAAAAATAGTTCCTACCCGTTTTGAAGAACCTTCCCGAATCTTTTGCTCTGGCTGCTTTGGTCGCCCAACAAAGCAATACTCTGAAAAATGGGCAAAAAATGGGAATTGAGAAATTAGTATCATGATACCCCATAGCAATGCCCGATTTATTTATGTAGCCATTTATTTAAAGTCCATCTAAAATGGATGGTCTATCTTACTTGGTGGTTGTGCAGTGATTGCAGGCTCCGACCTGGCGGTTGTACTGCTGATAGTAGCAACTTCTTCGAAAGTGGTGAGTTCCCGACTTCCAAACGTTGTTACACTTGTACTTGACTCATGTTGTGCTGGGCCCATTCTGGATGGGATATGCACAGTTTCCTCAGTAACGATACGTTGGTGACCACCATGCCCACTAATTACAACACGTTCCCGGTGACCACCGCCCCTTCCTTTGTTCCTATGCCCGTTATCTTCAGGGTGAGGACGGGTGTGTCGTATTTTTGCTGTTATTGTTGATGAATGAGTAGTGGTGGAGGAGGGGGTGTCAGTGCGATGATGCTGGGGTTGATGGGGGATTCCTAACGGCGTACTTAGTACATCGTTACCAGGCACACTCTCATTGTAATACTCAGTCTCCGTTGGTGTCTGGCTAAGGGTTGTGGTCGACCGAGGGATGGTTGCTGGGGATATTGTTGACCTGCTTCGATGGTAATCTAAGTGGGACTCCACTATAGCAAAGAAGAAAGCCCCAAAAAAGTTTATCATTTTACAACTTTAATGCCGTTCGTCGATAATTGAAATGATCCCATCCATTTCAACTCATAAACAAAGTCTCAAATTCATCAAAGTGCATAAATCTAAACCAGCATAGTATTTAGGAAATGGCGAAACAAACTTACCCACACAAGGATTAACCCATAAAATCCGTTGCCAATCTAGGCAATCATATAGCTGTATTACATCAGTCCCATTACAACCGCAGAAGAACCTCAACCTCGTCCCCAAAATATGAATTATTGCATTTCGACATTCAGTAGTGGGCCCTGCACATTTCCTCGTTACACTGTCGACTGCACAAGCCTGCTCGTATTCCATCAATCTGACCCTGTTATCCATTCATAAATATTGAATAATTTTAGTAGAATCAAGTCACATCATTTTACCTTATCATTTCATATACTTTTCGGCTCCTGCTGTAGTCTCTTATTGAGTCGGGAGGAAGGAGACGAGAGGCTCTTTAATAGATAATGATATATCATGAATATTGGACTGACTCAAGCCAAAAGATATAATGAATAGCGATGCATTACAGGAAACTTATTTTTTCCCCCTATCCATTCAGCAGCCCCATATGTTTGCATCTCACATCAATCAATATGGAGGAAACGGAATTTGGGATTTATTTGGGAAAAAAAGGATTGTGACTGACGGGGGGGAAGTATAAGGGGAAAATGTAAGTTTTCGAGTCCACACGATGCTCATTCACAGCTTTATTCATAATTGGAGCTGTCAAAAAATGTTTTTGAATGTATAATAGCGTTTCAATCGATTTCTTAGCTCATGTCTAAATTCAAAAGTGCCTTAGCAGGTCCAAGACGCTATATTCGTAGAATGGGTGGATTCACCACAAGTCTCCTTCCCCCTGTAAGTAAGCACATTATGCATATTCATTCACTCACTTGCAGTCATGTTGCGTTTCCCGACAACTTTGTGCTAAGGAATTGCACGAAGGGAGGGTAGGACCTAGGTCGCCCCTCTGGGCACAAACTGGATGTAACTGTTCTTGAGCAAGAATGCACTGGTCGTACCGGTTATCTGTCTTTCTGCAATGTCAAAAAAAGGAACATGAGTTTAAAAAATCATTTTTACTTTCTTTCCCATTTCTCCAGGCTGGCGAGGATTTGAATACCTGTTCTGTATCAACGTTATTGTAATGAGGTTGACAACTTTTTTTCATCACAACCCATAATCATTATTAATAGTTTATTCCGCTTTCTTTGCTAATCATACACTTGGAATATTACGTTGCTGTCTTATGGCATCATGCCTAAGGCTAATGATGAAAGCTTCTCGGGTGTCATGTTTACTTTGAAATACTTCTACACATTGCTAATTCCAATCCGTAGTTAGTATCCGAATGAAATATCGCATTTTTTTGGAAGTAGATCCCACATAAAAATGTAAACCCGACATCCATCCAACTCACATTCCTCCTCCACTTTGAATTGACAATAATTAGGAAGAATTCATTTTCTGAAGTGTCACCCAAGAAGCATCCATTGTAATTCTAATAAATCCAGCCTGACATCAAAAGTGTAGGCTGTAATTTAACCAGAAATATAAAGGTTTCGTCCAGGTGTGAAGCCATTGTCTTTCACAATGGCTAGCTGAAAATAAAAGAAAAAAAAACATAGCTATATGAAAAGGATGATAGCAATAGAAACCAGGTAGGTCTCCATATATGGACGGAGAGAGAAAGTAGTGTGAATTTTTTTCGCTCTATTGATTTTCCCCTCTTTCCACCCTGTGCGGTATAATATATGTAAAGCCAAGAGTGGTGGTGGTCTCATGTGCCTTGATATATTGCTTTCACTCTCCCATCCACCAGTACGATACACAGAGTACAAAAACAACTGAAAGGTAATGGCAGTTGCGGACAATGTTCCTTTTCCTATGGAAATACCAGTTCCAAAAAAACAACATTTTTTTCTACTCAGGTGCACGATACCGAAAAACAGGTAGACTCCTTCCTCGAAAATTCCAACAGCTACGCAAATGTGATAAACTCGTGGCGGTTGGGAAGTCAGAGTAGACAAACAAAGCTGAACTCGCTGGCTCCATAATGCCCAGTATTCATTCATACATAGCCAGCGGAATAGCAAGCCACAATAATTCATGAACGGGACCTTGTCTTCATACATTTTTTTCCGCATTGCATTGTCTACATCAGAGAAAGCAACTCAGACATGCAGGCTGCAGTATAGTCCATACAAGACTGTAGCCCCTTATGACTTTTACATATGTTTGCGCATTGTTTTAGCCAAACAAATATAGGTAGTTGGGCAAATATTTTACACTGGAATACTGCGCACTGTTGGAAGTGTCCAAACACCTAAGCTTATATTTGCTTTTTGATAAGAAAACTACCCAAACCCATACCCATGATTATGATATTCGCAGGTACTTACATTTGCATGTATGAGCCTATTGGAAACTATTTCGCTGCACTGATGGCCATACACGATTCAAAATAAACTTAATATGCTATACACAGGCATAGGAGAAAGCTAACAACAGAAAAACAACTTTTTTTAATGACGAAAAAGTTTTTTCTTCCTAAAATTCCTACACCAAATTTGCACGCTTTCCTTCATCATCACTACCACGGGAAAATTATTATGGGAACTGTGCATGTTCCTATATGTTTACGACCATAAAACAATTTTCCTTTCACACAATCTACGAGAGCCCAGCGTTGGTGACATATATTGATAATTATTCTTCGGTAAATGAACTTGTGTGACCTTACTTTCACCATGGGGCAAGGCAAGCCAAAGGGTTTAATTTTTTTATGTGTTCTTTTGACTTCCCGTCCAGGAGAAGGGGGTTTTTCCACTGGGGTGAAAGCCGCTTTCCACCATTAGTAAATCATTTATCTACACGCATAGGAGGAAAAAGTAAATGCGTAATCTGTTGGGAATCGCTCCTAGCTGTAGCCATTCCATGGAACCATTCCAGTGGAAAAAACTTGTGTTTGGAGTAAAAAAAAGCATTATATTCCCTGAATAAGCTCAAAAACCTTCTGTTTTTTTTTCATTTCCCCTCTCATTTTCTTTTATATTGTTCTTTTAATTAGGTAGCTCTATAAAAGACTCATTAGCGTCCGTAAAAGGTATTTACCTGGAGAAAGTACATAATATATTTTTTTTGCCAAGACAGTGAAGATGAACACGTCATGACAGTATTTATACGCTGAATGGAGAATGTGAACCTGAAAGTTGAAAATATGCTTAAGTACTTTCTATTTTCATGGCTGCTAAACAGTTTAAGTCAGTGTGTAAGAATGGGAATGTATTTATATAATATATTGTGCTACTTAAAGCTGCTCCGTACCTATTCCCTACATCACGCTATTTGCTGACAGATTTATAGTAATAATAACAGTTTTAGTGTATTTAGTATTTATCTGACCTGCTGTTCCCATGTAGCAGTCACACTGCGGAAATGCACTGGGATGGATGATATAAGCTCGAGTGTTTGGAGAAGGAATGAAACTTGTCATTCTCAAAAAAAAATATTATATGCTTTTATACTGTGCACTGCAGCATAATATAATCCTAGTTAACGCAACGGCAATCCCTCATCTGGTGACTATTTAAATGAGAATTTTAATTTTTACAGGGCATTGCAACTCTTCCACCTGGATCGGATTGTTAATAAGAGCATGCACGACTTGCCGCTAATGATATGCATGCACTCTTTTATGTTCTCTGGGTTTTTTCAAAGGTTGTAAGTATATTTATGTGGGATAATTTATTCATGGTAACATGCGCTCAAATCCTTCTGAATTTTATATGATCATCGGCCTCTCTCTCGCCCTGTTCCAAACTGACTCGTGTAATAATAGCTAAAAACTCGTTCTGGAGGTGTAGGAACATTTTTAAAAAGAGAAGTGGCATGTTGTTACATTAACACGTAAATGCTAGTGACTGGGAATAGTTTCCTTTCGTCTTTTTCTAGACTTTTTACCTTAATATTCATTCTGGGGGAGTCATATTGGGCACATTATTGCAGCCAAGACCACAATAGGGGCTGGGGAGAGTATATATTATTTATTGCCACTTGGCAGAAAGAATTTAAAGAGTGGTGGTGGGCTGGCGGGGCAAGGAGAGGGGTGAGTGAGTGAAAGTACAATAACGCATGTGTCCCCTCACGTAATCTTGTAAGTTGGTTGGGGCAGAACTTGACTGGAAAAAGTTACCTACTCCCCCTCCACTATAGAGCTAGTCTCTTCGATTTTGGGAATAAAACATAATAATAAGTGTTGGTCACTGGTCAGGCTGTCTGAAGCAATTTGGTCATCGTCATTTTTTCACGTTATAGTTTAAACATCTGGAGAATCTTCCAGGTTATCAGGAAAAAAGTTAATTTCAAGTTGACAAACCTTCCAATTATCATATCTTCCTTCCATTTTTAACTTGCATGTGATCGTAAATTACTAATTTGAGATACGGTCAATTTTCATTTTGGATTGACCTGTTGTCGTTGTCGGTCATGTCATATGACCACAGCTTGAGAGTTTATATACCATACCAAATACCACAGTCAAAGCGGCTGAGCAGCAGACAAAAAGCCCGAGTGGATATGAATAAAGGAGGGCGAGAGGGGAAGGAGAAAAAAGGCAACAAGAGAAGAAACTAAGATTGTAGATAAAAGTCACCACAGCTATAAATAAAAGTTGGTGTCATGCTCCTTCGTACTTGCTTGTTTTTTCCTTCCGTTTCCTTTTTTGAAAGAGTTGAAAAAAATATTATGCGAACTCCATTCCACTCCATACCAGAAATATAATGTACAGGAGCAATGTAATATTTTAGTATCAATGTTGAATGTCAGTGAGCCACCTTACAGATCTTACCACGTGTATTAACATTTTTTATATTAGTTTCTCTTTTATGACACTGCCATAGCCATGCATCGTTGAAAAGGCATCCCAGAAATAAAAAAAAGGAGGCAGTGAAATGTCATAGTCGGAGGGGGAGAAAGTCGCGCTTAGTTTTCAAAACTAAAAGTCATTTGGGATATGCGTGGCTGATGGAAATAACGTGGGCTAATATTAGGTGTCCCACGCATGGAAATACTTATCTTGGCCCATTCCAATTAAACATTTACGCACAATCGCTTGTAGACTGGTATCTGGAAATATCATTTTTTCATAGAGGAAATGCACTTTTCCTTCATTTTTAATGCCACCATAAAAATCATAATTGGTCTGCTGGATAAGGTATAAATACTGCTGATAAGTTTTAACGTAAACTTTTTTTTTGGATGGAGAAAATAATTCGATGCATTCATCACGTCAGAGCAGGTAGTGGAGTTTAATATATTATGACAAATGAGGATTAGTCTTTAAGCAATTCATCAAAGCTAAGTCATATTGCAGAAAAGATAAGTGCAAATTACTGAAATGAAATTAGCTGATACCATATAAATAATTTTGCAAGTATATGTGTGGTAACGTTTTGGTTTCCGGTAAAAGACAAACTACCAAAATGCCAAGAGGCTTTAAAAAAAAGTTCCCTATCAACGCAAACAATACATGAGTTGCAGTTCACGATAGAACTGCGTCGTTCTCTATTCAGGACAAACTTTGGAATCCAATGTCAAGCATATAGCATGTCATCGAAACCCTTTGCGTGAAATAAAAATCCTTTACGTGTTCCCTTTTAGAATGTCGTGCGTTATAAAATCAACAAAAAAACTTGAACATTTTAAACTCACTTGTGCCAGAGTCTAGAATTTCTTCCAAGCTATCTCCAAGTTATCCAAAATAGCTCACAGTTTCTTTAAAAAAGAGAGCCGTGTGAGGAATGGATGATTTCATTTTTATCTTCTTGTCATTCTTCATCAAATGTGTGTGGGTCTCTCCCTGTCTATTGTATTCTTTTCGTCTTCCTCAAAATATTTAGTCACTTCAAGGAAATATAAACAATGGATCGGTAGGCTCACTGCAGCCAATATTTTTTATGCTTTCACCGCCTACATCTAAAACTATATATTGTAGAGTTGAGAAAAGAGAGTCAAACATGTCATTTCACTCTCCTCGTCATCAGCTCAGTTTACCTTCCTTTGTTCTTACTCAGCAAAAAAAAATCCACATTGTTTCTCTTCTCCTTTTATGCTCAACATGGCCCACACGAGAGCATGCATACTGCTTGATATCAAATGACTTAAATAAATTGATAGGGCAATACAGTTTAGTGCGTAGTTGATCGACATAGCTAGGTACGAAAGGAGAAAGTAGCTCGACTCCGTTTTAAAACCGTTCAATTGAACATTGTAATTTGGCCGAGTTCCTGTAACCACACTTCCGCTATGGCTATAGCGTAACTGGAGGTTGAGCCATTTATAAATAAACAACTAGACTAAGGTCCATATCTGAAGTTGGCACATCAGATCCCAGCCATTGTCAATTCAGAGGGACAATCTGGAGATCTCAAATCATGAGAGTGCAAAACCTATACTAATATCCGGTACACAGTGAGGGGACGGGATAGGAGATGGAAAGGAGATGGGATTTTTTCTGGGGGGATGTGGGCATCTGAGTGAGAAAACGCTCATTGACTTGTTACCAGTCAGTCATTTATTCCATGGCAGGAATATGAAGCTTGCTTTGAGGACCACTCTAAACGTCTCTGTAAAAAGAGGAAGAGCTCTCAATGGCATTGGTATGGGTGCCTGGAGAGCGATTTCTGGTACCGCCGACCCGATACTCTTCTCTTCCTCTATGCTCCCCTTCTTAACAAATTGCTCTCCTCAATGTCTGTCTGATGGCTAATAGGACACACGCATTCCTCAATAGCACTCGTGCCAGTCTAACTTTCTCCTGACTTTCACTTCACCCTACAAAAGAATACGTATTGTACTTGTGGAGAGAAGAAAGACGATTGACCTTTCAAGTTAACTTTTTCCCTGTTCATGTGCCCAGCTTTAAGTTCATTTAAAGAGTTGAAATAAAAACAGTGAATGGAAGGATAAAAAAAACTGCTGTTACTCAAGAGGAGTACAGAAGTGGACGTAACTCAACTCTTGACAGTGAAATTAGAAAGGTATAATTTTTACAATTGTCCAAGTTTACAGTCCATATTCACATACATCATACTTTTATTTTCAACCCTTGGAACTCAAAAAGGGGAAAGTCTACATTATCAAAGTTTTTGTTATTCCAGAGGAGTCATAACAGGAAGAAAGTTTCAGGATGGTAAAGGGAACCACCGGGACATAGCCAGGAAGATTGAAGAAAGCATCCGTATTTACATATACTACAGATTGCAATTATATAATGGGCCATAACATTAACCTGACCATTTTGGTATAACTACACCTATCCATATTTCAACCGGGGAGTGAATCCTCCTTTGCAAAGGGGAAACATGTAGTCCCGGTGATAATCACTATCATACACGTCCCTTGCATTTATAACCTATTTGACAGCTCAAGCATCCTTCTTGAGCTGACTGTCATTTCGAGAATTTATGTAACGCCGGGAAAGGGGCTTTCCATAGAAAATAATATAACATGCTAACCTTTCCTCCATTCCCCCTCACGTAGCCCCACTAACAGTTTAGCTTCTAAGTCAATTCTGTTTTTAAGATAAATTACTGGGATTTCAGCAACTTCTTGGGCACGGAAAAATAATTCCGTTCCCTCTCGAGTGAAATGATCTCGCGAAAACGGGGGAGTCTTGTGGGAAATGAGATTTGTATTTATGATCGTCTACGACAGGAGGAATCATTAGTTTGAGATGAGATGGCCGTGCCGTGATAGATAAATATACATACCTACCCATATCCCTATGACAGTTCTCACATAACTTGGGCATATATTTGAGGAACTCACAGTTCCCTACAATTTTTAATGAATTTTAATGCTCAATAATTATAACAAATTAATAATCATCATTTCATAATTTAAAATCATGTTGGATCCCACGACAGTTTTATATCAAAAGTGTGGGATGGGAAGGTAATAGCAATATTCAGCTATATTTGTTGGTTAAGTGGCATGAGCGGAAGAAAAAGTGGAATAAAAGTTTCCCAACTTTCGACTATGAAGAGATATCTCTTTGGGTGAACTCACCCTTGCCTCCACTCCACGCTCTTTCCGATTCTTCCCCGTTTTTCTGACAGCAAACATAGTGTGAGAAACACCCCTTGTGTCGATCCGTGTCATCCTGTTTTCCCCCAGAATCCCTTCGTTTTTTCCCGTTACCAGCAAGCTTCGACTTTTTGGAATTGGAAAGTATATAATGTGCACATTCTGGAAGGGTAATTGAGCGATAGAATGCAGTTTAAAGCTCTATATAGCTGTATTTAGGGATATGGTTATATGGTTGCTTAACCTCCGTAATTTTTTTTCCTTGACTTGTGTCCTCTAAAAGTGCTTAGTTGAATGTGATACTTTCAATTGAATACGGATATAGTCTAATATTGGTTTCGGATTCATTTCCCTGAAAAAAAAGTTTCTTCAAAGGAGTTTCCAGTTAGGGAAGGAGTTCCCTGTTAATAATAGAATTTTGGAGTTGGGTTGGCAGATTTATACATAAATGCAAACATAACATGTGATAAGACGATAAAATTAAGTGAGGCAAAAGACCTGCTTTTTTTAGAGTGGGCACCTTGTGCACCCAGTTATATTTAAGGACGCTACCTACCATCATCACTACCGCCACGAAAATGGGGGACTGCTTGTGTGGAGCCATATATTGGAATGTGTTTTTTCACTGGTCAGCTTTATTCAAAGTTGGCTAAGCGTAGGTTAGGCGGGATACGCGCCACTTATTCCAATTTTCGCAGCTTTCTCTCCTTTTTCTTCATTCATTCCAGTATCTTTAATTTCCTTCTATTAAGGACAAATGCTTCTTACTGTCAGTGACAACATTTGGTTCTCACTCACATAAATCAAACAGTTTGAGAATTCTCGGTTGGAACTCATGGTCGGAGCAAGTACCCCAAAAAAACATGTGTTATCAGTGGTGAATGGGCTCTTGTATTGAAAAAAATCCAATAGGGTCCGACCCCCATACAAATGTGTATTTTAGCTGGGTGGACTGAAGATGAATAGATGGGGAGGGAGTAGTAAATGACCAGCAACGTAATATTGGAGCAAGTATATTTGAGTAATAACAAAATGGAAATGCTGTGTCCAGCATAGTTATGGCTGAAAATATTGCTGATACAAGGGAAAAAGATATTGCATATATGCAAATATTGGAGGAACAGATTTGAGCAGTTGGTAAAATGTCAATGTACTTGCCTGCAAATACAGAAGGCAACCTCCAGAGCCCAACGGCTCTCCACTTCCCTATAAAAATTTTGTAGTGCCTTCATGCACGTGTCCTGGCGACAGCGCATTGGGTCGCAAAAGTTGAGAACTTTCTCGAGTAGTCTGTTGCAGTCAGGATTGCGGCGACAGTTTTGGAGTGCAGTATAGCATGTATTCTGGTAGGACATTCTTCCAGGAGCTAGATAGGAAATATCAACAATTAGAAGATTAGTTAATGTTTATGATCTAGTTCAAAGTTGGATTGAAGCGTTTGAAGATTTAAAAAAAAATGTAGTTAAATTATACGGCAATGAATGCTTCGCAGTTGTGGAGGACGCATCGCTTGAAAATGAAATAAACTTTAAAGATTAGATAAAGAAATGTGACTAATTGTTGTAGATACTTACACCTACCATGTGGCCTGCTAACACTGGAAATTGTCGCAATCTGCCTGGGTGGCTGCTGAACTGAGGGCGATGGTGGTAGCTGCGGACGCGACATATCGTCCCGACTCTGCTTGCTGATGAAAGGGCCCTGAGTGACGACGGGGACAAACGGCGGTGGCTTATTGATCCCCCTACCTCCCTGAGGGCCAAGTAGCGGAGTCTCGAGTTGGGAGTCATGGTCAGGTGCATGGGAGGAGGAGATGACTTGAACTGTAATTGAGCCAGAGTGGGACGTAGAAAAGGATCCTGGTGAGGGATAGCCGTGATAAGAGATTGGTGTCGACAAAGACTCGTCTACAGATAGATGACTTTCCGTGCGGGCGGCAGGTATTATCGCATTATTTGTGAGTGAAAAGTGGGACGGTGCAGGTGAGCGAGGCGGTGTTAGTGGCGGCTGAGGTAGTGGTGGCCCAACCGGACCGTGCTGTGCAACTATCGCATTATGGCCTGGGTTCTCATAATAACTACTCCCATGACCAGATCTGGATGGAAACAAGGGGTGCTTATGGTGAAAGTTGTGGTGCTGGTGGAGGCTACTGTGCATCATCAGGCTATTGTGTGCAGTCGCAGCGTGATGGCGAATTCTATACTGGTTCTCAAGGAAAGTGCCAGCAGCTGCGGCCGTTTGTGGTGCAAAGAGTGCGGCGGGTGAAAAATTAAAGTGTGCTGACATGCCCGCCAGTCTGTGCTGTTCTAGGGAAAACAGTTTGGAAGTGGTGCTGGCTAGTGCAGCTAACGTTTCAGTTGCTGTAACATACATCAAGCAGTTCATACGTGACTAGTTGGCATTGGGTGGTGCACATAATGGCAAACTGACTAGGTACAGAATTAGCTGATCACCCTCATCAATACAAATGACAATGACCGACATGTTTCCCCTCACAATCATTACTGCTTGGTGCGACTACTCCACTTTCATCTCATGCAATTCCGTGTAGTCCCAGCACAGGGAAAGTATGCGGCGATATTTGCGATTATGGTTAGTTTTTAATAGGAATCGACTAGTTCTTTCCCCATTTGAGACAACCTTACGAAAGCGTGCTTTTCCCATTCACGTTCAAAATCATATTGACTACAGATTTGCACTAGTTTACAAGATGCTTCTACAAATACCCATGCATTATTTTATGTGTGTTCATCTATCTACGTTCCTAAACATTCCAAAGCTGAAAAAATACATTTTGCGAATAATTTTTCAACTTGTCCCAATAAAAAGTATTGGTTTTGGGATAAAATTTTGCAGTCTTACTTCAAAAAATTCCAATTGTATTTGTATTTGAAATTCATTTTTACAGATATAGTCAACGCTACAAAGCTATAAGCATGAAGCAAAGAAAGCCAACTCTATCCGATTGCAAGCGTGTACTGATCCTTCCTTAATCTTCTCAAAATTCACTTTAATTCTGATGATCAGCATTTAACTTTATTTTTTTTTGGCAATTAACCATGCACTACGATATATCATTGATTGCCAATGTGAGAGTAAGAAACAAGTAATACGAAAAAAACAAGACAATTTCGTTCATTGTTTTTTTTTGGATACGATACCTGGCTTATGGCTTGAAAGGCAAGCTTTACGGAAAAGCATAATATTGTCGCATTCAAGAGTGTCACGAGTGTGTTTACACAGTCTGGAGGACTATATCATTTCCTTAGACCATATCACTCTCATATTATTCCTCTTTCAAAAAAAATATACATTTGACATTATCCATCTCTTTTGTTTTCCCCAGACAGGTTTCTCTTCTAATGAAAGCAAATTGTTAAAAATGAACAGTGACAGAGAGTAACCAAGGAAATATCATGAAATTAGAGAGAAACTATAAGAAAATCATTAGTATAATGGGGGCAAAATGGTAATTTTCATACATTAATAACGAAAGTGCAGAAACGGAAGCTTATCGACTTTCACTTGGTTTCAACATTGATTAAAGTGTGGCATAAAAAAGTATTTTCATCAATTTCAGGATTTTTTTTTGAACGATCAAGTTTTGATTAAAAAAGGAACGGTTATATTGTCTTTGTTAATGTTGTCATTGAAAAGAAAGCTTTCAATTAAGTAACTCCGAATCCAAATCACGACCTTCCCCCTCAAGTCCTTTTCATAGGATTTAAGTACATCTCACTCTCAAAATTAATGTAAGTAACGTGTACTCTGCACTAATTTCTGTAACTGGTTTACTCAATCAAATATACATACATTACTTCATAGTTAATTATATACTTAAGTTCTACTCAACTGTAACTATATTTTACTCCTCTGAAACAACTAGTCTTTTGTGTGACTTTAAACGAATTAATTAGAGAGAAATCAAGTCACCAACTTTTGTTAATCTACGATTATATTACATTTACGTTTTTTACTGCAATTGCTGTACAAAAATATAATGGCAATATTATTAGCTAAGTATTAGGCTGAAAGGGCAACGTTTTTCAGTGAAGTTTATTTTTTTTAAAATTTAATTTGGGATTTTATGGTTGCACAATTCAAAGTACAGTCGGTAAAGTGAAATATTTTTTATACTGCATACGTTCTTAAGTTGGTCTATATAGTTGGTTGATTAATAATGGTAAGAAAGGTTGCTTTGGTGATGTTGTTTACATTTCAGTTTTGTAATATTAATTATATTATTTTGAGTGGAGTTAGTTAAAGTCTAACTACAGTTGAGAGAGTTTGTCAGTGTGAAAGCAGCAAGTGAGAGATGGGTGAAAGCGACTTACCAACACATGGATTATAGTTGACTTCCTTAAAAATACGTTCACACTTTGTATTCACTTTCGGACATATGCAGCCAAACATTGGGGATAACCTCAATCTGGTCCACGCGTCGTGACATAGTTCCCTGAAGAGAGGTAAGTTGGCAGATGAATTTATTGTTGGATGAGTTAAATGAGTCATTTTGAGGGAAAATGACGAGAGAAAAGTAGTTTTATAAGTAGGAGAAAGCTATATGGTTAAGCTAGTCAACTACAATTGCTAATTATACTTACCCATCCTGCATCGCACATTGATCATCGGATTGCTTACAGTGTGTTTGGAAGTCGCGATATAATTTAATGCACTTGTTTTCCTTTCTACACACATCCAGAGCGTAATCACATGTTGGCAGTGCGTGAACCGGATAAGGATCTTTTTCTACAATTACATTAGACAAGTGTCAATTAGTTCGTTATTTTTTTGACATAATATATATGTATGTTACTACTAATCATCCTAACAAGGTTAGGTAACGAAACAGTTAATATTCGTTTTTTTTCCTTTGCAAAATGTAGTGACAGCTGAGGTCAATGAACTTTCTCAACAGCCATTGTTAGTACAACATATTTGCCAAAATCATTTTTAAAATTTTCATAATCAATATAATCCATACTTAATCATTTCCAAGCCAACAACAACTTTGAGGACTCATGATGGGCAAACTAAAGCAAAACTGGGATGCGTAGGGAGGGTGGCTCATAACTGTAAAATGGATTAAATTACAGGCTCAATTATCTTAAATGTTAAAAGTAGTTACCATAAAACAAATTCGAAACATTATACCTAGGTATTATACCCATTGCAGGAGTTCCATAGTTCAAGCAATGGTGAGATCTCACACGAAATACTTTCAGGTACAAGTACCTATCTTATGCAACCTTTAAAATTTCCGCTTCTCTTTACCTCTAGTTAAGAGAAACATGTCCGCCTTATAATTTTCCCTGAAATATGAGCACAATTTTTCAACCTTAATGCGACTTCTCGCAAATAAATTCCTCCACACATCGCATCCAGCTCTGCCTAAACTGGAACTAATTTTTCAAAACGGAATCCCAAATTTGACTTCCCAGCTACCATTCATACCAAACCATATCCCAAAACTAGATTTCCAGCCATGTATGAATATTTTTCCTCGTTTATTTCAACAACGTCATCGGCACTGTCCTGGACTTATTAGGGGGGATAATTTTCATAAGTTGAGGAAAAATAAATGTTTATATTTCCCTCAAACAACTTTTCTGTTATACTTATACAAAAAAAAGAGTTGAGATTTCGTAATGACGGGTAGAACGACAATATTGTACATGTTGACAATTTCTTTTACAACACCATCCACTCCCCGCTTCCAACCCGTGCATTAGAATATATAGGTAAATGAGGGATTGCCATACTTTACTTCCTTTCCTGCTCAGAGAGCATGATATTGCCTTACAGAATTTCTCATTTTTAGACTCTAATTTTTATGACGAAACTACCCCTTCCTCCCAACTTCTCTCATTTTCTGTGAGCAGTTGTAGCCGAGACCTGTAGAGATTTATGAGAGGCAGCAGGAAAAAAAATCCCTTCTCACATATGCAGAGAGATGCGCACATATTCCATATTTATTAATAAATATATATTTATGTCAAGGTTCCTTTCAGCCTTTTCCCTACGTGTTTACATTTCGCCCAAGTAGAGAAGCCTCTACATTAGAAACTGTTAACAGACGATGGGAAGAATGCGTCTTGATGTTTAGCTTTCACTCATTTCCCAAGCATTAGTCAGCCATATCAACAACATGCACCGCAAACAGAGATCTGACTCCACGATATGGAAACCAAGCATAAACATAAAACTCCATTTCCTGTTCTCAAGACAGAGAAGCCGAAATGGGATGTGATGTTATAAATGCGTAGGTATGCTATTTTGTCGTTCTCTGAGAGCATGGGCTCCTTTCCCCTTCTCCACAGTCGGACTGATTTCCGCCAACATTTCTGTATCTTTTTGGAACTTCCCCCCTGCTTACTCCTGGACTATAAGGACAGAAGCTTACTTTCCCATTGGAAATTTTCTTCAAGCAGTTTGCTTCCGAAGCCATCTCCTTCCCCGGTCCACAATAGTTAAGGGGAAAACTACCGAATGACATGCACAATTTAGGCTAAATATTAATGTTGACGTGCACGTAATTCCGCAAGGAATAAGGAAGCGCTTATGTTCTTTTGAAAAATATGTATACTTAGCATATTACAATACTAAAATATATATATATATATATCATTTACTTTGGAGGAGGAAGCACTTTTAGTGTATATTATAAAAAACGGGGACATTAGGATAATGAGGATTAAGGTGACTACTAACAATGACCTTGTCTCATTAAACGGGCTGAAAAAACGCCGAGAGATATGAGAGTTTTGAGAAATGGTTTGTGTTTGTCACAGTCCCTCTTTAATTTGGGAGTTGTATTGAAGAAGGGTGACAACGACAAGGTATGAGGATGATATGTATGATACATCTACGTCGAGTAATTTTAGGAGAAAATGCTCATATCTTCTTTTGAGGCTAAGTATATACATCATATTATAATTTTGTTTAGTATCTTGTTCAAAGAAAGTTGTCAGAAGTTGGAACTTTGAAATGTTGTAGACTTTTGGCTCATCAGTATCAGCTTACTTAATTTTTACTGAAGTTTCTACCGTCCAGAGCCAGAGGTGAACTATTGCATAGGTATTGTACATGTAGAATGACACTGACTAAACGCAACACTATGATTTTTAATAATTTGATTGCTACCCCATTATTGATATTTATAATTAACTAATACTGGCATTAATATTTCATGTCAATGACAAAAATGAGCAACTAATGCAGTAATTGCATATGGTCGGCGTCGTTAGTAAAAATTTAGAATAAAACGTACAACTGATACCAATAGATAGCTCCATCTTTTTATGTATTTGTGCTGAACTATGAACAAAGTTTGACATTGACGATGAGTGCAGCTTCACCTATCAATGCATCTAATAAAGTAGGTAAGAATTTATGGCAAGTCAAGTATTCACAATCATGAGAAGATGAGCAAGCCGCAACTGACAGCAAGATTTATACTTGTGCAATTTATGCTAGGCATAATTTCACTAATAAAAGGGAGCACAGAGCAGAAACAAACTCATAAATGGAGAAAAAAGGGAGAAGAAGCAGTCCAGAGCCTAAGAAGGGCTTGCTGTTGGTTTCTCGAATTCTTCCATTTTCTCCCGTTTTTGTATACTTGTCATCATTTGCCTTGCATAATAATAATCATATTACGTACCAAATGCTCCTATCAGCACGTACGCCCATTTATTGTGTCTTCTTTATCAGGCGGACGTGAATAAAAAACGGAAACTTTTTTATACTACTTCTCTTAAGTATATATATAATGCAGTGTAAATTTTTAATACTGGGAAAGTTCAACCTGTGAAGAAGGATGACTACAGCTATGTAATAATGAATGAAAGAACTTTATGCAAAAATCAATGCACCCAAATAATTGAACAAGTCATCAGAGGGAATGCAAAACTCGATATCGTTATTACGAATTATCCTGCTAAATGCATAGATAGGTGGAAAATTTTCTGCCGAGATCTCACCACTTTGCAAAAATTTCCATTTTGTTTACTAAAACGGATCTCATTTCCAGAAAACATCGCGTCTTATAACAATCCTAATCATCATAATATTAATTTAGGTGCGGTATTTACTGAGTTTGAATGTAGTGCAAATACCGTACAATTTGCAAAACCTGTAAAGTTGGAAAAAACGCGTGATGTGTGAATTATGGTTCACTGTAAGAATGGCGCAAGTAAGAATGGCGCATTTTCAAAAAAGTTTCAAAGTCCAAATTCCTGTTGACACGGTAAGAACGGCGCATTAAGACTTTTTTTCAAAATTGAGCATCCAACCATGCATATATTTGTTTCTCGCTGATGCCCCGTCATTTCAGAATATGAAAAAGTAAATTTTATTATGCTTTCTATAAATACTTATAAAGTACAATAATATGATTAGCTATAACATACTTCTTTGTTCATTAAAGACAATGGACACTTGTCATGCGTACTCCTGTGTACGTTTTTGCATAAATTTGTTAATTCTTTGCATTATGTAAAACAAAGAAGCATAGCCACGACCCAGTAAAAATCGGTAAGTAAAAAATGACTGGATTGAAAAGTCAGTTGCAGCCCTGATCTCCACCATGGCAGATTACACCAGAAAATTTATGCGAAGTACTGCCCAAAGTGGGAAGGTTAGAACGCAACTAGCCAAAAACGGGTATATTTATTGGAATCGAAGTACAAAAATATTTTGAAATGACGGGGCATCAGCGAGAAACAAATATATGCATGGTTGGATGCTCAATTTTGAAAAAAAAACTTAATGCGCCGTTCTTACAGTGTCGACAGGAATTTGGACTTTGAAACTTTTTTGAAAATGCGCCGTTCTTACTTGCGCCGTTCTTACCGGATACCGTGAATTATATGACCCCATATAATTTACTTTCTCGTGTAATGACTTACTCAATACCATTTGTGACAGTATAATTGTGATGAGGAAATTGACAAGCAGGAGATATACAATTTCTTAATAAATAATAGTTGATGCTTGTACAAAGGTGTTTATTGTAATTAGCTAGTGATATGTTAATCAAATGGCAGGGGCTAATCAAAAATTATCACAATCATGTTAAATGGACAAGTAAAAAATGAAATTGATTTTCCATCATAACCATGTGGGTAACGATAGTGGGTGAATATTGCATAGAGCCGTAAAATGAGAATTTTTGATTTGACATAAATGCTCATATGAACTCTGTAATTTTCTTTAAACTATCGTAATTGTTTGTCATCGCTGTTATCATTAGCATCATGAGTCCTGCCATTACTGCTGTTGGCTTGGGAGCGGAACGAAAAAATAAAAATGTTGAACTGGCGGCTGGTTATTTATTTAAATATTCATTAGTCATTAATGGCACTTACCCTTTTCCGCAACCATGGAACACGGGTGGTCAAACAGGTAGTCACGGAATGTGTTGCACGCGGGATCCGAACTTGGCTCACGGCACAGACAAGTTGGAAAGAAATACGGGAAGGCTTGCAAAGTTCTCAGAGCTGCCTGACACTTTGTTATCGTCACAGTCGAACATGCAACTGCAAAGGGAAATCATAATTATTACTTACAGTGTATTAGAGGCCGGCGGTCTTATAGAGATAGTCTGATGGATATAGCCAAATTAATCATGAATGGAATCATATATATTGCTGCTGTCATTCTTGAAAGTAATCAGGGAAATAATTGTCAGTTACGCACTATTCATGCACGCACAGTTGATAAGTAAGATTAAAAAATTGTTTCCAATTATACAATTACAACAAAATTGAAACTTTTTTATGCTCTACACATCTGATCCTAATCATTTCTTCCTTCATAAAGCAAAGTCCATTTATTAAATATTTATATTTTAGCATGTAACTACCATGCCAGTTAGCTGCTTAATTAGGGCTAACTTTGAATGACGTGTTGGATATACAACCGGCTGTCATAATTTTTTTTAATGTTTTGGTGTGTTTTTTTTGGTATTAGGTTTGATATCCTAATCTAGTAATTCCACTACGACTAAATGGCAAGTCAAGCAGGTCACAAAGTTTTTGAGCCTTCCTGATTCAAAGAGCATTCAAGGATCTCGGAAAATTCCCACCCAATTTTCATCATGAATTTATCCCTCTCCATGTAAACTTTGAAGGCATAAACCAGAAAGGAAAAGGGGACAATTAAATATACTTTGATATGCATGTAAATGTCCGGGACTTTTTGTGGTTTTTGAGTGACTCGAGTTTGATGTTTCCTGCCAGCCTTGCGCCTCCTGTCTCAAAAAAGCTGGTGTGGCACTTGATTTTGCAAAAACCCACATGGCATCTAATAGGGATATCCGTGTACAGCCTCTTCCCAACCACACACACACCACCGCACCGTCATCATTGTACGTTAGTGGAACATGTGCCACACTTGTTCACATAATTGCGAGTTGAGCAAGTCAACTTTAATAAGCCATGTCACCATTTGTTTTAAAACTCAAATGGAGCTTGCCTCCTCTTGCCAAACCTTCTGAGGCTCGTCTTTCGCAGGGGAAAATATGATTATAAAAATAACATTCCTCTATCCAACACTTTTACCATGTATGCGTCTGAGGGCATATTATTGTAGTATGATGATGATCTTTGAGCAAATTTCCCAAATTATGATGATCATAATAACGCCTTCATTATATCTATTATGACTCTGCACACGCTTGTGGTGGAAAAGTGAAAGTTGGGAGATTAGGCGCTTGCAAAACCCTACGCAAAAATCAACATTCTCCTCCAACTCCTCTCTGATGGTGGATGCTCCATTAAAACAGACACATTTTCTTTTCGTGGAGGGATCGCGAGAAGCAGATTACTCCCCTTTTCTTTTTTCCATTAGATAGAGCACAAGCCCCAGCGCTCTGGCTGGAACTGGATGCACACACATTTGTAAATAGTCGTAATTTGAAGGCTGATATGCCACACATGCCCTTAACCATTTGTAAGTTAAAAGTAGCAAAATAGATTATACATTTTACATTTCTCTAATTTCCCGACATGTTTGGAACCATGTTGGTTGTGGCATGACATGACATGACTTTCCCGGAACAATCCCGTGTTCTGGATTACTGGCTCCCCCGTACTTGGGAAGTGTTTGAATGCAAATGATAGTGGTTTAATAAAATATGCTGGTTTCAACCACATATTTTAGTCGAGGTAGAGGGAAACGAATAAATTAAGTGGATTCACGTTTCCCTCCTTTTGCTAAAATTTTCTTTTTCTTTATTACACCCAAACTTTTAGGTTGAATAGCTCTTTAGTCTGTCAACTCAGACATTAAACGCTATCCACACTTTGGTCGGGATCCAGTCGGGGGAAACAAGGAGAGGATGAATATCATGTTTTCTCAAAACAAGACAAATTCTTTCAAAAAACCGAGCTCTTTTACAAAATTCTGCTAATACTTGCAATTTTTTAAACATACCCGTCCAATTTCATTCCTTTCTCTTTAAAAAAAAGATTTCAGAGAATTGAACTGTGCATCAGTTCAATTCTCTGAAATCTTAAACAAGAGCACAAGATAATAATTACAACTTCAAATTTCAAACAATCCTCCAACCTCACTCCAAGCCTATATAAGGAACTTACATTATGCACCATTTAATAAAGCATTAAACTACATTAAATTGACAGCTGCGCCAAGTTGACTCCCTTGCTCGGAACGGGAACCACTTTTTAAAACAGGAAGGGAAACTTTCCGTTTTTTTTCAATCAGTTATGCAAACTTGCCATACAGCAAGCATATGTGAGAGGCTTTTAACCCAAAGTGAAAGTGTGCATTTCCACGAGAGACTATCCCAGCAGCCAACAGCCGACCGCCATTTTCATGTAAAAACGCATTAAGATCCCATTATATGTGGAATCATTCTGCATAAATCTGGCGTCATAATAGTAATGATATAGTGTAATCTTGTACGTGCCTATCTTTTCCCACTCCTTGATGATGCAAGCCAGTTGGTAATGATTGCAGTTAAAACCCTTGTGTTCAACCAGATGGTTTCCGATCCTTTGAGATAGGAGGATTTTATACCTTTTTTAGGAAGAGGCATCACTTGTTGTTGTAACGGAATGCTAAAAGCAAGCTCCCAGCTATACAATACCATTAAGACATAGGGAAAGAAAGAGTGTGCTCGCATCAATACCCCGCATCTTGGGCTAGACCACCAGCAAAGCTAACGCGCAGAAAGTCATAATTGCCCAGTGGACGGAACCTATTTAACTTGTGCTGCCAAGCCAACCTCTGCCAGCACAATCAGAGCATACTGTGCACCACTTTGTCTATAGTCGCGGTATAAAAACTATTAAGATCTCAGATAAATCATACATGATGAAGTTCAATGAAAGTGGAATTTAGAATGATGCCAGAGCCACGATCTAACATGGATATATATGTATCCTAAAATAAGTCTTTCATGAGCTGGATTCTTAGCTTTCAAAATTTTTTATGCCCCACACATAGCCCATACACAAAGTCAATTTAAACATGATGCATATTATCTAACTTTTAAAATAGTACTTCAAATTTTTATCTAGAAACATATTTACAACGGTACAAACTCTCGCTTTCTCTTCCTGAAATCATTCATCTCCTTTTCCGATAAAAATGACTCGATTCATTGCTAATTCTAATTTAGTTGCGATTCCAAAATTCAACTTTAATTTCAAATTCACTCAACCCTGCACACTATTTTGCTCGTATCCAGTGAACCTATTTGCTCATGAGACCTTCACCATTCACATTTGTGCTATCCACGTGGAAAGGTGAAAGCAATAATTCAAAATTACGCAAGCAGTTTGCATCCAAGTGGGAAGTGACGTGTAATGTTGATAGTGGACGAATACACAACTCCTCTTTCCACCCTCCTTACCAAAGAGGGGACAGAGGATGAGGATTCTGTATGTGACCGTTTTTCCACATGAGTCACTTGAAACCAGCTGGAGGGAAGTTAAATGCAAAGCCTTTTCCCGTAGTATAAAGTCAACTCATCCATCCATGCGTCCACCATCCTTTACTACACAACACACAAACTGTTTAGCTTTCCACTTTGAAAAAAATCTGATACGGATCCCTATGAAATCTTTCTGAAGGAACTGTAATATCGTCTTACATGCCCATATCTACATATAACTTTCTCTCTGACTGAATTCATGTTCCTCCACGTCCTTCCCTCTCTCCGGAGGACTTTTGGGGGAGTAATAGGAGGAAAATCCTTTGTGCTTTTTCACCTTCCCAGATATTTAATTGCTTCATTCATCACAATCAAAACTACTTGGTTGCTTCCGTATCAACTACTCCTTGTTTCAAATAGTTGGCCAAGCAATGGCTGGGTATTAGTGAAGCTAACACTATGGCCATATTATTGGTGTGCTGCTTGATTGCAATGCTACTGCTTACACAGCTTTTAATAGACAACCAAGAAGGGGGTAGGTACAAGTGTAGGAATGGTGTAATGATCATAATAATAATAATAAAAAAGTACTCATTTCCCCGTTCCGCCGTCTCCCTCTTTCTCTGAATATGCGATGCTCATTGTGTGCATTCATAATATGTCTGTCGTGTCATACTCATTTCCTCCGAAAAAAATCCCACTATATTCCCCTCAATGGGGAAACGTTTTGGTGATAATGCCAAGCCAAAACGTGGATATTCCTCACAATGAAAGTTTTTCCCTCTGATGTTTCAAAGCATCCCATGCAAATGCATAATGAACAGTCCAACCATTTTTTTTATCTCTGAATGACGGTAATTATAAAAAAGCAAATAGAGAAAAAAACCAAAGGGGAATTACATACCAAACTGAAAGATATGTTTTTCCATTTGATCTGAATCCCTCTTTTTTTCCATATCGGTTCATTTCCTATTTCAGGATGGATTTCCCCATTCAAAAAATCAAACTACAGGAAGCGCCTTCAAAAAAAATTTTCCCTAAAGTACAGCTATAATTGCGCTGATGACTATGGGGAACGGCGCTTTCTCCGCACTTAATTATCCTCTATCATGCTATTATTTCAACAAATGAATGCAAAAGTATTTGCATTAACTTTATACCAGATGTGCTACTTTCACCACAGTTTACAACTCCTCCATGGAGGAAGGGTGGCTAACATGAGCATAGCAAATTCCTATCCTAAACTAAGCGTACACTTTGAATAGGAGAGCAAACAGGAGTTTTTTTTTTGCTTAAATGTTTGTTTACGAGCCAATTTGTCTTTCTCCAACTGTGATATCACGACAATTTATCTCCTGTCTCTACCGACAACAGATGTAAAGCGTCGAGTCTTGATCGTACACACACAGTCACGGGAATTATTAGCAAACTCGTTTACAGCCCGCTGCTTCTCCCTTCATCAGAAGGATAGCGGAGCCCTACTGGAGTTGGTTACTGTGACGGGGTGAAGAGTGCGAAATGCAGTTTTTTTTACCTTAGCTTGCGGATTTAGCAAGTGTGTTTCCACGAGAAGATGAAAGTCTTATGTATTTTTTACAGCTATTAAAATAATGAACAATTAGGAACGGGAATAAAATATACTGGAGTCGTTTTGTACGAACGCATTCCACCGTTTAGTCCTGTATTATTAAGTACCTATGTTCTCGCTAGGCTTATGACACTATCTGAAGCCATGAGAAATGCGACTTTCCCTAATGCAATGATACCGTTACGAAGAGCAATGACTTGCCTCAAAAACAGGCACTTGCGTTGCTAATACAGAAAATAAAAAGATTTTTGCGTATTTGCTAAAAAAAAATTCAATATTTTAATAGGCATATCAAATCTACATGATGAAAAGGGAGAGAACTTAAGGTAGACGCTTGGTCTTATGGAAACTGCTTAGGAAACACTTAAAATATGGACTTATTCATAATACGAGTATAAGAGATAAATTCTTCTATACTAACCTTACATTAAAATATTGGCATGTGTTTAATTAGACTTTCTCTTCGGCCTATTAGATTTTGAACATGAAAAAGTGTGATTAAATTTCAGCCTATATGCCATTATATTATATCCCATGTGTAGTCCTTCCAGTAGCAGTGCCTAAGTATTCCCACATATTTTTTTGTGCTCAATCCCTTATTCAAACACACAATCGATCAGGGTACGAGAATGAAAGGAAACTCACTTATTATTACGTATTCCCCACACTTCACTTACTATAAGTATGCCTATAGACGGGGGGGAATGGGGCACGCCTCTGAATCCAACCGTATTATGCAGAGGTAAGGAGAAAAAAACTGTGCCAACTGGGAAAGGTGCACATTTTCACCGTTAACTATAAATGAAAGTGGTCCCCCACACATGTACAAAAGTTAACACGACTCTCCCCACTACACGTTTCCTAAGAACAGGTTCTAATCTACTCTTACGAAAGACCAGGTCCAAGTATTGTTGCGTGTTGAGAAAATATATATTCAAATGGGTTGAGGTATACGGTCAAATGCACACGCCGAATTGTA
The DNA here is from genome assembly GCA_034696885.1 of Lepidocyrtus paradoxus. Taxonomy (NCBI): domain Eukaryota; kingdom Metazoa; phylum Arthropoda; class Collembola; order Entomobryomorpha; family Entomobryidae; genus Lepidocyrtus; species Lepidocyrtus paradoxus. The sequence goes on along the minus strand of JAQGAH010000101.1, from coordinate 33,770 downwards.
GCTCATAAAAAAGGCCCTCCATTTTCTCACTATTCCTCACTTCCCATCATCACTATTTACTACCAGAGAGCTGCTACCAACCACCACCGCCAATCCCGTCATCATCATCAAGTTATGCATGTGTGTGCTTTCTCCCTATTTAACGTCCACTTTTATAAGGCTCCTAATAGTTAAAGACATATGTATTCTCTTTCTTGGCGGACATCAAAGTATTAACGTCATTTACTTATTCAGATTCTTGAAAACTCTACGTTTTTTCTCCTGTGTGCTTTATGCCTTCTTTTCAGTTACTATATATACCTGGAATAGTTATATGGGTTGCGTGATGTTGATAAAAAAAACATGGCCACGAGAGTTAAAAGTAAAGAAATGAAATGGTAGACTTATTCCTACTTTTAGGATGCTCAGTATGACGCTCCCATTTACTCGCTGTTTTTGCGGAACTGGAAAAATGCCGTAAGGCTTTTCTCCAGTCAGGGTTTTCGATGAAGCAGCCTAACTTAGTGAAATGGTATGATATTATTGTTTTTCTTTTATGCACTCCTCAAATATGTTTCTTCCAAAACATGCCAGTATGCCATATATAGTTACATTTGGGAATGGAGATACATATGTTAAAAGTATTTGGAATTTGCAACTTGACATAGGATATTCAGAGCATTTGTAAATAAGCTCCACGTGCATGTCGATAAAGTTGAGGGATTTTTTTTGCAAGGAATCGTTTCCTTTTAAATTGTGTACTGACCTATTTAGTACACGATTTGGATTCCATATTTATGGTTGAAAAAGTTAATCGACTATCACTTCTATTATGTATGGGTATATGTGTGACTTTTAAAGTTAGTCTGTGATATATGCCGTTCAAAATAGTTGGCGATTTTACACAATTATTTAAATGCAAGGAAGTGTGTTTGTATGTTCGTCTATTTTGAACAGAGGGAGCGTGTCTTGCTCAATTTTATCGGGAAGCCGTGCATTAGTGAGGGTTCCCTTGAAGATTGGGACATGCTATGTGTGTTGGCGAATCACGAATGTCAGGGGGAGAGGTTGAGTTCAGGGAAGAATACACAGCTTTCACACGAATGAATGTCTTTGCAAAATTGACGATCATTTAACCAAGATATTTTGCAGTATGAAACAGACAGTATTTTTGCTATGATTAATACTTATCGTGATTAAATCATCCCGAATTGTCTAAATCTTTTTCTTTAAATCCAATTTAGTAAAATATTGGAAGCACGAATAATAGACTTTAATTGGACTAAGTTAAATTATCATTTTATCCAATTCAATTAGAATAATCTGAAATCTTTCTATTAAACTTCCATTTAACGGAAACAACATGAACGAATAATCTAGCCGATATATGATCATGATATGTGTGGCTTTCCATCAATTTACTTAATTTATTGTTCAAAATAGTTGATAAGTTCTGACGTACCTTTCTCAGCACCACAAACTCTCGGCACCACTTCAAGGATTGGATGACATGCTGTATGATTCATACATGAATCCCGGGCTTGAATACAGTTCATAATCGCTGATGCAGTCTTAGTTTGGAAACCTGGAATAAAAATAATAGTCCATTGTTAATAATAACACTCATCGCAATTTATCTTCAAATAATCTTAATCTTATTATGCCAATCCTAGATACTGACTTATAGCTGAAGGTTTTCTTAAGCTTTTGATTTCTTATTTCTGTAAGTCTGTCTGTCCGTCTGTATGGAATGATTGACTTTCAAATTGGCACAAACGTGTCAATACTCAAGGGAATGGGACTGATTGTATTTGGAGGGGGTTTGGTGATCCAAAGCATGTCAAATGTCAATGTCAACATAATATTTCTAAATGGTAAGGAGTTTTTTCATCATTATTGGATTGCTGTCAATACCAATTAATTAGTATTAATTCATCGGATTAGTATGATGGCAGCCATTCGAACATTAAACCTACACCTTGGCTTCGTATCTTTGAACAGGACTAAAATTTATTGGCACACCAAAAATTCTTTTCAATATGTACGCTATAATTTCTTCAACAAGCAGATAAATGTCCACATGTTATGCATTCGCTATATTTCCCCTCCCCATTTAACTTCCAAGTTTTCAACCTTCCTCATCAAACCCACCGAAAAGAAAACAGGGCTCCCATATAACCGGCGGGAAAATGCTAGATAAGTAGAGACCAATGTAGGTGGAGCGGGATCGTCCCAAAGCGATTCAAAGTGCTGAGTTGGACTTATCATAAAAGCCATAGTCCCACTGGTATCATTTCCCGTTTCACTACTTATCTTTCAAGTGGACTACCTTTCTTGTGTGGGTTGATATAGGCGTACCTCTCCTAATAGGACTTGAGTATAGACTCCACTCTGGAATATGTAATCACTTTAACAACGTATAAGTCCCGTATACATGTTCCAACTGTATACCTACCACATTCTTTCCAACATAGTTAGATTATTAGATTAATGCAATGGTTTCCGTTTAAAATTAAATACCCTCCTCCTCTCCAATTCAAATGTAGGTTGAATACGTAAATGTTATTTTTTCTGTGGGGAAACTACTTCACAAAGTAGATTTCACATCCGTTCATGAATGACACGTATGTCTATACATATACATAACAAGATAGTTTCTTTTACCCCCCTTCCTGAGTTATCAAGGAGGGAGGGTAAAAAATCCCGACCATTTAAACAGATTGCCAACTTTTTCTTTGAGAAAGTGTTCCAAGTCAAAAACCCCTTTTTCCCCATTTCACTAGTTGGAAGTAAGCGATTCCAGAATTATTTTCCGACTCAACATATAAATCCGACTGTTAATGTTGGAGAAAAGGGGAGAACTCCGGAGACAGTTTAGATAGCTATATTACAAAGCATCGGAGAGAATAGGGGGCTGAATGAGTTGTAGAGATACATAATATGCAGATTGATCTATAAAATCTCCAGTTAGTTTACCCCGTCTGCCAACATCCGCCACGTAATAAATCTCGAAAGGAGTCCCACTAAATTTCCTTTACTGATCATTGAACTCATTTTCTTGAGGGGGAACATCTAGCTAAATATATTTCCAATCCATTGGAAACTAGCCTTTCACCAAGTTATTCCCTTTTTCATACCCAGTTCCCAACTTCCCAGACCAAAATGGCATTATACCAAACTTAGTATACGAGGAATGAATAAGTAATAGTGTCAAAATTACTTTCAACGATTTTTTTCCCTCCTCTCCCTGCCCTTCTTCAACTTTGCTTAAGACAGCATTACAGCTCTTTCCCATCCTTTGTTAGACTCATATCAATTGTGTTGAAAAGGGAAGCCGGTCAAAGCAGGAGGAAGAAAGTTAACTGTTCACTTTTTTTTCTTGGAAACAAAAATCCTTTATTCTCCCTGTTTACTTTTTTTTTCTTCCGGATGGAGAAAGCAAAATAAGGCAGAGATGAAGACAAGAGGGACAAAAAAAAATGGTTGGTAAAACATATAAAAAGGAGGAAGATGAACCAAATAACAATCAGAAAATAACTTGTTTCCAAACATGAAGTGCAATGGGCTTAAATTTAAACCGTATTTACCCAATAAAGGAACACTAACAAAACAAAATCCTTCCATCTAAAGGGGAATAGGGACAGGAAGGAAAATGGAATAGTAAATACTTTACTCCACGCTTATAAACTACGTGTCCTTGGGTTGACTCCCTTTTTCGGTGGTACACGAGTATAATGTTTTTTTATTCCAGGATATGTTCCTCCCGTCCCAATGTATAAAAAAATAAGAGGGGAGTGATAGTTCCAAAGAAATGTATTGTTTTAAAGAATAACTAAAAAAAACTAGACGAATTTATATAGAAGGCTAAATGCGTTACATATTATTATATCATAAAAAGTGTAAAGTTGGTCAACCAGGTTATATGAAGAATACGGAGCGGCTTATATTGGGCACACTCAAATATATAATGTGCTTTTTGCAACTTGCTCGTATAAGTTAACGTAAGTTACTTTCTGCTGTATGCTTTCCCCTTTGTATTCCGACGATCTGGAGTTAACTTGGCGAAAAGACTTTTTTTTCGGTAGGGCTTTGACTGTTGTTGTAGGGCGGAGGTGCACACGTTACGCTTACCCATCCACTTGCCATAAATTTTCTTAACGGCAAAGGAAGGACTAGATAGGAATGAGATGAAGTGACGGTGTCGCCGTTTACACATAAAAAAAAATTTCCAGAGACCTGTGCATAACCTATGAAAGCTGGTTTACGACTCAACTTCACCAAGAGGTTAATCAGATGGAAGTTTCTTTCAAGCAACTCTTTCAAACGAACGATCATCCTCTTTTAACAATATAATAAGAAGTTTTTTTCATTCCGCTTTACATTCATTTTCATTTATTTTAAATGCATTTGGAGAAAAAGGAGCAAGACGAGTTTGCACTGAGTCTGGCACTTGTGCGGTGTATTGCCTGGAATGAAATGTGTTAAACATGCTCAATAAAAATTTCTCACTTTGTGGAAGACATCCCCTTGCATATTTTGTCATAAACGAAAGTTGGGAATGACACATGTTTCAAACTTTTCATTTGGGATCAATTGAATTATGAGCGCCACACGGATATTAATATGGTTAGAGAGGGCTAATGTCATGTAGTGGGACTCGAGTGGATTAATTAAGTTGAAGAAGCTAATTTTCCCGTAGTTTTCGCCGTCAAAATCAGTCTGGCATTGGTTATGATTATTTGATTAGATTATGCCACCAACACATGCATAGCACAGATTCGTACTGGTTTCCACAGCCTCTGTTTACTCCTTACGCGTTTATTGCATCATTAATATGGCTGTATTTTCCAGTGGATGAACCGGCTGGCTGCATTTGGATGAGTGACCATAATCAAAGTAATCTCAATATTAACTTCATGTTTACGTAGGTATGTTTCAAAAGGGAATTTTTTACTCTTGATGAGTCAAAAGGATACAGTAGCTAATGATGAGTATGCTCTATTGTTTGACTATAAAAATCTTCATCATTAGGGGAAAAAATCAACAGAAAAAAATGAAAACATTTTTTTCCTTCCTCAAATCAAATATTTATGCCCTACTAAGTATTACAAATATAAAGGGCAATTATTACACCCCTAAGCACACTTATTCTTCTACAGAACCATCCACCAAAAAAAAATTAAACCGGATTTGACTACAGCCCATATCTACGTTCCAGCGATAAAGTATGCCTGAAAAAGCATGACTGTTTTAAACACGTCCAACCGTCACTTCAGGGTAGCACTGAAGGGTAGCCAAGAATGGGAATGCGTGGCTAGCAGCTATCACAAGACATTTGAGACGGCTGGGAAGGGAAGGAGTGAGGTAAAAGAAAGCTATTTTGCGCTATTAGTGCATATGTATAGGCCTCCCATAGCAGATTTCCCCTACTGCTCCCTTTCCCTTTAATGTGGAATAAGGGAGCATAAATGCTCATCTGTAATTTCGGCCAGACTAAATTAGGCAATAACTCGTAGAAAATTTAAACACGTAGAGGAGAGATAGTTGCCATTACTTTGTGATAAACTGGGAAAGCAGTAAGTTGCTGGAGACTTGCCAATGAACACCTGGAGTACTAACTACACACACCAACACCATCCAACCAATTCCTCTTTTCTTCATAGATATCTTTCCCCTTTTTGTATTTATCATGTCTGGAACTGCCTGGAGAGAAGGAAGAGCAGGAAGGAAAGGCATGAAATGATAATATTCCTTGCTAAACGGGGCCTACGTCTTCATCTCCTGATATCCCAGCCCAAGTCTCAGAGAGCTCAGAGCAAGGCGAAGCAAAAGGGGGCCAGGAGCGGCGCTGAATGTCTATGCTTGTGAGGGAGCTGAGGAATGAGATCGTGGCAGCGCTGGTGAAAGCACATGGTACACTTATGTCCTGCATTTAGATACAGCTCTCTACAGATAGCATGGCTCCCGTTGTCGTTCTTTTTCATTGGCTTCAGTGTCTATCTCTCTCCTTCCATTCTCCACCAATTTGGTGGGCTGCTGCTTTTCCCTCCTTGTCAACGGACGGAGGAAGGTGGGATAAAGTTGCAGAACCCTTAATACGTCAGTTAAGTGACAAGATACGGATGATAAAAGCTGTTCCATGTTCAAATTTAAGAACAAATTTGGAGGAAGGTTTACTAGTTACCATTTTAGCTCCGCTTTCTAACAAGCTGTGAAAAGTTACTCGGAGCTGGTGATCCCTTTTTATATGATATGTGGAGTCAAAGCGAAATCTATATAAAGCTCTATGCAAAGCTAACCCGCTTCCCAGCAACCTCAAAAACTCCAATATTCCTCCGCATACATTTTTAATACATTTTTTTCCCTCCACACATTTACACCAATACCGCTCCCTTATAATTCTTTAAGTAGAGGGTAGACGAACTAACTAATGTACTCTGTAACTTCCAAACAGGCCAACACTCTCTGCTAACAAGCGAGTTAGCGATATAAATTTGTAGTTGTGAGGAATCCAGCAACTCAAAACTCTCTCTCTCTAGGCCCATATCCTCCTAAAAAACAATATCCTTCTCAGACCAACACAGCCCACTATAGTTTATTGAACATGTATGACTATAGTGGATAGGGAAGTTTGGGCCAGATGAATTTTATCTCTATCAAGCTACAAACGATGACTATTACTTATACAAACTGCTATTCATATGATTTCCGTACTTGAGCAGTGAAACTATCGGATGATGAAAAAAAGAAATATATTTTCTACCTGCCAAGCCTCCCTCCATCTCTGGAAGGAGTAGTTTCTCCTTCTCCTGGAAAAGTTGGACTGGAGATGGGGCTCATATAAAGGTATACGTGTAAATACGTGTACTGGCCTCATTCAAGGCTGGGGAAAATAGACCTTAAAATTTATACTATCATTTTATGTACACACACACACTGATCCAAGTTTATTTTTTTTCTAAAGGGGCTTTCCCCCTCTCCTCAAGGTACATATATGCATGTCTAGATTATCTTCCGAAGACTCCACAGCATAGTTACTTTCCTCCTCATCGGAAATTTATAAGGAGCATTTTCGCTTTCTCTCTTTCCTTTACGGCTAACCTGTTATATGACCTGGAAGTAAAGTAGGAAGAGTATAAAAAAATGGGAAGGACGGGAAGGTGCACAACTCGGAGATAAACTTTGTTTACAAATGATTGAAGGAATGTACCTATCCAAAATAAAAATACATTCTTGAGTCCGGATCAAGATGTGGATGAAGGTGGGAGCGGGAAAGTGGCTAGTAAAATAGGGTATTTCTCACACATCCATGCGTTTTTTCGAAGGGATGCATAAAAAACGGAAGGATATATTGATATATATGGTCCCCGTGTAGGATACAGCTGCGTACCTATTTATTTCATGACTTTTGATATGTGAGTAATGTGCACAGTGAAGGGGAACTTACGTCAGTTGTCAATCTTTCCATTTCCTTATGAAAAGAGCCCCCCACCTTTTACGTTTTTTCCCCTTCCTCTGAGATGAGATGGGACATGGACGTGTTTCCTTGTCTTGATGAGTGTGGAACAGTATAAAACGGGATAATATAGAGGATGGAAGGTTTTATATGGCTACTATCAACTGTTTCATATCATCTTCATATCCCTATCATCTTAACCATATTTAGAACCACCATTTAATGAACTAGACTAAATTATTGGTAGAGGAGCCCATGATCAAGTTATTTTTTTTGAAAGGAAAAGAAAAGCATCTAGTGCATCAATGTGCACTCATCCACTCTGCCTCCTCTTTTTTCTTCCTCTTGCCATGTTCTCCTTTTATAGACTAATTGTAAGTTTTATAGCGTAAAAAAGGAGTCTTGTCTGGGGTCTTGGCAGGGAGGAAAAAAACCAAGAAAATCCTATCGAATCTCTTTTGATTTGAGCTCGTAATGCTCAAATATTCCGATTTGAACGGCTCAGCATCTTTTTAGGGAAGCCTTTCCCTGGACGATCTATCAGATTACTTGCAACACTCACCAAAGTCAGTGAGTTGCAAAGGCTCTTTGATATAGTCAAGTCTGCAGGTTATATAATCATAACAAGAGTAGGCGGATCATGGCCATACAAACATGGCTGGAGTACGTAGGATCCAAAGATACTTTCCAGCTCTTTTCCTCCAAACTCGAAACCATTTTAAGATGTAAAGTTTGCTCCACGTATGACTGAGGATGGCTCTAGCCCCCCGAAAAAAGTTTCTTTTTGTTGCTGGTGAACTGTCGTATCAAAATAAAAAAGGGACGGGAAGGAAATGTAAAGTGTTGGGCCGTTGTTACCTTCTCTGAACAATCCATCCGACTGTTTTCCCTACGATTGTACATATGTTACGCGTGTAACGACTTACAATGTCTGGTAAGTAGATCCACTAAGTTCTTGTCTCCTATTTTTTCCCCTCATAGCCCCCTTTATTCCTTTTCATTGTATTAAATGCAAAATTTTTGGGGAGATGGATGCAAACTACGTTTTTCCTTTTAAATAGATATCTGCCAGGTACATGCCGATAGTTTAAGGCTAACTGTGCCATATGAGCGGTTCCACTCATTCGTCCTTTTTTTCCAGATTCTGACATATAAAGATAGAGAGAATGAATCTTTTTTTTTCTCTCCAAATCCGTTCCTTTTCATGTGTCTTCCAACCATAAAGTTATCTACGCTGGGCCCTTTCAGTTGCTTTATATTTCTTGTTGGGGTATAGGGAACTGGTGTTTCCCTGGAATAAAGAGGGGAAATAAAAAGCCCTGCTGTTGCGTTTTTTTTCTCCTTCAACGGTATAAAGGATATAGTGTTTGGCTGGAAATAAAGTATGAGTGGGGAAGATGATAAAAATGAGTGTATTCGGGTGGATTTCATGTCGTCATTCTTTTTCTCCAGCTCTATTTCATTTTAGCTGGTTGAATAAATGTTGAATCTGCTAGGACACTAGTCAATAGTTTGAAATAAATCCATTCCATACTTGAGTGGAATTATCTCCGTTGTAGCTCCTCTCCGCGCCTTGTTGAGTGGAGGAAGTACTTGGCTGAAATGATGGAGAGTAAGTGGGGAGAGTATAGTTCCGGAAGTTAATGTCTTTTCGAGGATCTTCAAGTGTATCGTAGTGTCAGTTTTATTAATTTGATTAAGGGATATTTAGAGTATGTTATGATGATCAATGATCATTGCCTTTTTTATTGCTGTTTTTTATATTTTGCATAGCTATTTATGCTAATCAAAGTTCAAGTTTGCTTAAGTAGGGTTGATATGATAGGAATTGTAGGAATGACATTGTTATTTCAACAATTTGGGGCCCTATTCGAGAAAATACATTTTGCCTAATGTAATCTGCATCCCTTCTGATTTTGCAAGCGTATATTTACTTAAATTTTTGAACTGCTCCCACTCCTGTCTTGGATGACCACTCAACCGAAAAATTATACAAAGGGAGAACTACACGCTGTCTTTTATGTAGAGAAAAACAAACGAGTTTACCTTCCCCCTTGGAACAACTGTGTGTGGAGTCTCCCTGTTTAAACATTGGATGTTTAAGTTCAAATAACATAATCTCTTTGACACCATCTACAAACTTTATTCAGCCGTGTGATTCCCTCATTGTTGTTTCCATCCAGAGGCTTAAAAACATGGCCCAATATTTTGAACCGTGCTACGAGCAAAAAGTGGGTGTGAAGAGCTATCCACTTTTTACGAGCTTTTTGGGTTATATGTATTTAGCTGGTTAAAGTATGCTTAGCATGGTAAAAGTTGCATTTTTTAAAATAACTGAAACATTATTTTGCAAATCAATCTTATTATGGATTATATAAGGGGAAAAATATATATCCAAATGAATTGCACTATGAATAAATTTACTTGATTATTGCCCATTTTTCTAAATTGATCACCCCGAATCCCCGATCATTGTTATGATCGTATGCGTTGCGATTGTCTGAACTATAAAAACTAAAAAATTGCAGACTTTTTTTTCTCTCCAAAGAGGAGGCATGTATAACTGCAGCAGAGATAAATAGTCAGAAAGCCATGAAATCACATTTGGATTTGGTGGATTTACTACTGCACCATAATCACAGCGGCGTAACGAAATAATAAAGTGTACAGCTTCTGCCCTATCTAAGATGGCTTTTCCCTCTATAAGGATGGGAGAAAGTGGACTAGTTACATAAATATACATATATATTTGCGACAATAGACAGCACAATGATTATAGTGGGACCGGGGTGGAAAAAAAAGTGGAATCGGAGGGGAGAGCACTATTGCGATTTAGGAAGAATAGTGGCGTCACGCTTAGATACTTAAAACAATATAATGCTCGTTCCCCAGTTCCCTCCATGTTTTTTTTCTCTCGCTCCCTCCATTTCCCAGAGATATTGGGGTTTTGTGTGTGGATTGCATTGTTGTACTTTTTATGGGCTTGCGAAGGCACTTTTCACAGCCATTTCCACAAACATTATTTCAGCATTAACATTTATGAAGTCCATTTGCCCTTCTTGTATACATAATGATAGGAGAAAAAAATATGTATGTGTGTACGGCTATATGCATATACGCTGATTTTGATTTCCTTCCAAGTCACTCATTCAATATTAGCTGAAGCTTAAGTGATTCCAGGATGACTTTTACTTTTGTATTCATTCCCCCTCCAGAACCTCCTCCTTTCTGTGGTGGGCTGGGTGGATGGAGTTAAAACTGTGCGTGAAAAGAGTAAGATCGTACAAGTATGAAAAGTAGTTTACACCCTTTAATAGTGTTTTCACTACCAGGGTGATTCTCACTCCACTAAAAAAAATTCTACATAAGCCGTTAGGCAAGTAATTAGATCTGATTTGACATTTTAAAAGGGGGCTCATGCTAGAGCTAAACCATATTACAGGCTTCTTAACGGATTGCTCTTTGCTTGGTGGAAAAACTCAGCAGACGCTTTTTGCAGTGGATGAAAAATGCTTCCAATTTTTAATGGGATGCTCCACAACACAGCTCCAGAGATGGGTATATGTTTGTGTCCACTTGATTCTTTCAAGAAAATGGCTTCTTAAAAGACAGAAAAGCAGATCAATAGATAATAGTTGAATGTAGGAAGTGGAACCTTTTAAGATGAAATAGTAATTTGGTATCATTTCTTCTGTCTAGCCGCTTTTCATCAATGCCCCCAAAAAATTGAATCATTCCCCTAAACTCTGACATAGCGGTTGGCTGAGCCAGCTCGGCTAAAGGAGGACTCATTTCAATACGGAATAAATGTAGTGAAATTATTAGTATTATTATGATAATGATTATTGCGCGTAAAATGATTATTGCAATTGCCGCCATTCAAGGTGTCATTATTGCTGCCATGACTCTAAACAGGGGGAAAATGGGCCAATGTCTAGCATTCCCCTTGATTCTTTCATTTTACAGCTTGTCGTTTTCATTACTGTCGTTGATGTTGTTATGCCTCTCAACAAAAAAGCCAGTACAAAAAAAAACACGGCTCAAGTGGAAAGTGTGAGCTGAGGGAAATGTGGAAGTGGGGCGAACGCATCTTGTTCAGAGCTCCCCAATTCCCAATTCCCCTTCCCCTTCCAATATACATAAAAAGAGGTAGAGAACACTGTCCTGGATGATATTGCTTTGCAACTGCATGCTACATACCCAATTCCGAATATTATAAGCTCGTGCGTCAGTAGGTAAAACTTTCATTAACATACATTTAACCTTATATAGCTAATTTAGCTCCTATTATATAATTGGCGGGAGATATCATAAAAGCGGAGAATTACTCTGGGACAATTCACGTGGATACTGCATAATGCAAAATTTAATTCCACTGGCTTTCACCGGAAGAGAAAAAAACGGGAAAGTCTCACAGACCCAACTGGGTTAGCTATTTACAAATACGCTGTTCATTGGAAAGCAACTAAAGGTAAATATAACCATGTCAGTTTTTCTACTTGAGTTTCTTCAAAACTATAATATAGTTTCAATATCCTTATCCTTCATTTTTTCCAAATTTAATTGCATTTTTCTAACACAAGGAAACCAAAACAAAAGAAAAGGCTCTACAATCCGGAATCTCTTTCTTTTATGAATAGACTCAAACTAAAGTAAATAAATATAAATTTCTAAACCAAACCATACTAGAAAGCCCTATTCTTACATAAATAAATATAAGGGATTTGAGAAAATGAAAATTATATTTTCGGGTTAGAGCAAAAACAAAGGCTGGAAATGGATATCATTCCCTTCCAGAGGACATCATAAAGGGGAGAAAGAGGGAAGGTAGGATGCATGCTTGAAGTACATCAATACCAGAATGAAAACAGCTGAAAGGTGTTATTCCATCGAAGAATAGATTGATGGCAGCATACCTTTTTTCGATCCACCTCGATAGTATGCTTTTAATACGTGTATGATTTCATTTTCCAAAGGTGGAGGCAAAACTGGGGGAAAAGAAAATAGCCGCGTATACGAAATTTTTCTCCCCGAAAAAAACACATACATCCCAACTTTGAATTACCCATCCAGAGAGAAAATTTCCTATTAAGTATATGTCAGTAATCATTTCTCTCCTTTATACTCCCACAACACTGATAGGCTCCCTTTTGTTCAAAGCCGTCAATACCAAAAGTATCCAGTTATAGGTGAGAAGGGAGGGAGGCCCACGTATAGGTACATTATCAAAGCTCATTGAACAGTTCTGAATTTTTTTTCTCTCCTTTTGAACCTTATTGCTCACATTATTCACCTCACTCCTTCAGGGAATATTTAATAGCGTGTCACTAGGTACAAAGTGTGCTGAGGAGGTGGTACTCCACAGTACCAAAATAAATGAGAAGTGGAAGAGGGAAAGAGAAAGTGGGAGCAAAAATACAGAAAAAAATGGGGAAGGCTGGTAAGCAAAATGAAAGCAGACTTGTACCTAATGCCATGTCTGCTTTTCTTCAGGTCGGCTCATATCTGATTCTGTGGTGGTGGTGATGTACCATGTAAAGCTTCTATTAAAAAGACTAAATCCATTTGTAACCTTCCCAATGTATACATCCATATTTATGCATGTAATGTCGCCGCACCACAGATAACCTCCTATATAACTATTTCCCCCTAATGTACACAGAAAACCCGACTCAAACGTTCTTATCATGCTGGATCAAAAACTCGTTACTTTGCGTGAGATTAGTTATTGTAAGCCGGAGGCATCCTTCGACCTAGATAATATTTTTTCTCGGGAAAATTAAGTCTAGTGAAAAATGATATTATTCCAGTTCACTCCTATGGAGGGATTGTTCTAACAGGTATGGGGTTCATTGAAGCTATATGCTGCATTGTCAAAATTGGCATTTGGGGGTTTAAAGAAACAAGCAAAAAATTTGGGAAATTCCGCACTCAGCGACAATACACCTTAATATGAGTTTCAAAATAGAGTTCAATACCTGCGCATTCTTGAACTCTCAAGTGCATATACATCTTATTTTTCTTTGGTGAACTTTTTCAGGACAAAAATCCTTCCGAAATTCATTTTTTCCCTCACAACCTCACGTATTTATAATACCTACTCATTATTTAATAATGGATTGATGGCATTTATATTTTAGTTGATGGAACCTCATAAATCGTTTTATTGACAGGTTTTACCTTCTGGATGCATATCAATTTCAACACATCAAACATGCCAATTACGCTACCCCATTGCATAGGATATTCCCGATGAAAGTTGGTTTTACCCTCCTATTTATATCACTTTCTATCACTGCCACTTGCCAACACAAACTATGCAACTTTTTTCCCTGTAAATTTTTTTTCAATGGGAATTTTGTATCTATCATATTTCCTTCCTTTTCCCCACTTTCGGGTTGAAACCCTGCTATCCATCTTTTTCCACTTCATTTACCATTCGGGAAATCCATATCTCATTATGTCTGAATAATTTATGCACATTGACAAAGTGAAAGTGAATGGGGTAGTGAATTGAAAAAAAAATGAAGGTGGAGTAGATATTTCATTTTATGTATCTTTTTCCTCTGTCTATCTGGGGGAATTTCTTTTATGGGAAGAGTTCTATTCAATGTATATGTCTACTTAATATGGATAATGTTAGGTTTCGGAATTGAAAACGTCCAAATGACGTTCATTTTTGGAGCTAATGTGAGGCTGTCTTTCTAACCTAAACTCGTTAAGATTGTTTTTCAAAAATGTATAGATCCGTTATAAATAATAAATATCCTACTTAACGTTGATTTCGTTAAACATCTTATTACATACCCCGTAATTTGATGTGGATTGGAATCCTAAATAAGCAATTTATTGTCTCAAGTAGTTCAACTTTGTATTTTGGGTTATTTACATGACTCCAACATTTGAGCATTGCAAAAGAAAATAGCCATATCCAGCTTTAGTGACTTGTTTATCAGATTAAATTTTGAATTTCAATCAAAAAGAAAAACAGAGTAAACCGGAAGACACGCATAACTATGCATGCATGTAGTCCACCTACGCCAATACCCCCACACACCTCCCAACTCCCACGCCAGGTATTGAAGCTCGATCTTGAGTAAATGAAATTAAATCATGCTCCCTCCTCCAGTTGAGGATATTCACCGTAGCTCCTGTTTGTATTTCAAGATCAAGGTTGAATTTTAATGTACTCTGAGAATTTAACTTGTTCGGGTTGCTTGCATACTAAATTTTACGACAATTCCTTATGCGCCATACCACACCAGCGTGCATTCCATTTTCCCATGTTTCCTCCTCAGGAACTATGTGAAACCACGACATAAACAAATATTACATATTACGCGAGTCAACTCACTTTCACCGTGCTTTCTCCCAACATACTTTGCTTTTAGGAACTCACTTGCGGCTATCCCTTGGGAGTCCCCTTTTATGCAAAACTAGCCGCTCTTACACGATACACTTATGTGTGGAAACGCATTGGTAGACGTGGGCTGCTTTATCGTAGGCAGAGCTCAACTCATTTTTTTTAAAGACTCGGCCTCTCTCCTCTGATCGCTCCGCGACAATCAGTTATAATCCGCTGAAAGGATGCATTCATGCGTCTCTACCCAAATACAACACCGAGCTGTGAGGTGAATGCATTCATGAATATTTTCAACTAATATACCAAGCTACAGTGTTGTTGTCCATGAACTATACAAAAACAAACAGTGCAGTACACTAGCCCTCCCCTTCATAATGGGATCGTGTATTTGGGAGAAAATGAGGGAAAGTGCTTTTCACCAGTGCACTATTCATCCATTCTCATCATATTACTTTGACCAGAGTGTTTTACTTTCAGAGTCACTGCATGCATCTTTGATTGTTATTACTCAATTAATTGATTGTGAACATGATCGGGATGAAGCCCAGCCTTGGAAGGAGCTATCTACTTAGGCTCGTCAAAAACGGGGAGACCCTTTTCTCCGGCTTCCTGATGAACAATGCATTGCTGGTTGAAATAAAGAGGATGAAGTGTGCTGTATAATGATCTGCTCTCGCTTTTATAATCCACGAAAAGCTCGGAGAAAGACACAAGTAGCAAAGGGGAAGGAGACAGAGGGGCTTTCTCCTCTTTCTCCCTTTTCATCTTGGAGATAGGCGAGCTCAAAGGGAAAGAGAGACGGAGAAAAGATGTTGCTTGGTTCATTGTCGTGTCAACGGCTACGACTTAATTTAAGAAATATGCTATTCATTTGCATTCAAGCGTCGTCTTCTCTTTCCTTCCATTTCACCATTACCCAATCCTGATATTACAACATATGACACGGGCTCCTTGTCTCGTCTGCCTATGGATGAGTGTGAGTCTTTCTGGAATAAGTCGAATGGGACTGGGTCGAGAATACTTGTGGAAACTAAGTAGAGATGATGGGGATGGGGGAAGGGAACTAAAAGAGGAAAAAAGAGAAGAGAATACTTAGGAAGTAATACTGATTGTAACTTGTTAGCTGGAAAAGAAGACTTGGAAGTCGCATTGTGCGGTGAGAGATGGATCCCAATGGCTTCCTATTTTTTATTCATTTCTTCCCCTTCCACTTTCACATGCTTTACTGGGGAATGCTATTCATGAGCATGGGTGACGGTGGGGAGAGGATGGAGAATTTTATGCTGTAATCGGTTTAAGATGTTAAATCGACAAATTACATTATTACAAAAATTGCTACGCGGATTTCAGATTATTTCATTGCACTTTTATATTTATCCGGATGATAAGATAATTGACGTAAAAGTAAATATTTGTAATCCTAATTTTACCTTAACTTAAAAGTCAGTAGATGGAGCATTTTAAACCATTTTTATGCGTCATTAAAAAAAAGCTGAAAACTATCGGGAACAAAGCAAAGTAAGATAATAAAAAACTCTTCAATCATTTTCTATTACACAAGTAAGCAAGTCATAAATGCATCGGTGTGTGAAAAGATACCTTAACACAGTCATTGTCAACTATATAGTCGATATTATAGCTACATTCTATTCTGATTGGAGTGACATGCCACATGTCTGAATCGGTAATAGTTAGTGAACCGACCCACGCAAGGCAATCAACCATATCTATTTATACGCATTTAAAAGAATGAAAGCATTTAAATATTCACGACTGTCACATGTCCCTCTTAATTCAAAACCATTTCATCTATATAATTGAACAAGTAAACTGAAATGTAAAAAACGCATCAAGCTCTGCCAAATTATCCCGTACAAGCAAGCAACTTTTCAAGGAGATGGAAGCCGTTTTGTTTCACTCCCACATTTCAAGGAATAACATTTCTAAAAAGGATATCGAATAACTTGGTTTCCGAAACCCAACCTAATGCATTTTATATTGAGCCTCATCTCATCGACAATATCAAACCACCCCCGCTTAAGAGGCGGACAGCACCTCTTTCTATTTTAGAGCTCATATACTCCTCTGACAAGTATTAGTTGATCTGACAGTACGAAAGTCGTGACAGAAAACAACTGCTGGCGCTGAAGAGCAAATCCAAAAAAAAAATATCTCTCTCTATTACTTTCTCTCCAACCAAAAACTGCCAGCGACAGTCTCCAGTTTTGAGGCATCATCATCATACCATATTTCCCTGCCAACTCGAACCACCTATCTATCCAGTAAAAAAAATCTTTAAATTATATTATACTCCCACAGGTGCTCTAAGGGCCTCTTGGACTCGTTTAAACATTCAGATAGCGGATTCACATTCCAGCTCCTTCAATTTACCGTCTAAGCACATACGCTTAGCTCATAGACCTCCTCAACTTTCCATTCCCTTATATATTTGCACAGCATCATATCCCATAAACCCAACGGATGGATCGCAGTTATGCAAGCCATATTTACACAAAAAAAACGTACGCTAGTTCCATCCATATTTGTTTGCATATTACAGTAACATTCCCAACTAAATCCAGAGTTTCACCCTGGCAAAAAAAAGTATCCGGGTGAAATGCATAAGCATAAAAAGGAGGAAAAACCACACAACAACATCATAATTATGCATTCTATCTCCTATTTTCCTGAGCCAGTTTTCTCCCAAGTAGCACTTATCCCTGTACACAGAAAGGTATGCAGTTTTCCCCCCACCGCTGTAATCTTTCCTCTCGGAAAATGTTTCCTCACATGTTTGCTATTCGGAGAAAGTATCACGTTTAAGTGAGTGGCTCATACGGGAGCACCACGACCACCACACGACTATAGAATAATACCATGTACGAATCATCACTATTTATCATCTCAACTCTTGGCTACTTTTCCTCCCTATATGGAGACCCTGCATGGTGAAAGTATAGATTACGCTTTCTTCTGGAGGCCAGAATGGCACTTACGATATTTTTTTTTTCCGTTGGCTTGTTGTGAACAAGATAACGCATGAAATGGCAAACAGAGGAGGCCCAACAATATAAATATGCATTCCAAATAAAAAAAAAAGTTGGTTGGCTCGAGCTCAGGAACATTGGCCTTATACCATAGATAAAAAAATATATGTCGTCTGCCGCATACGCGATTTCAGGAACTACATATATAAAACCCTGTATGAAAGCTATTTTGAAAGCTCCGACAAAATACCAGACCAAGATAAGACGAAAAAAAGTCTCATATTTTTTACATACTTTTAACTCGAGTTCCTCCCCACTCCCAATTCATATTGTATGGTCATGTAGTAGCTTTTCCCCTAATTTCACTCTATTTGCCATAGAAAAAGTGGAGATATTCCGGTTCAAGTTTGAGGAGAGAGCGCTTAGCCAAAGCACTACATACCCACATATATTGGATATTGTTATGAGATGTCATGTAAGCAAATAGCCATGTCTGACCTGCAACGAGCTACTTTACAGGATTGTATACGGATGTGAGCCACCCTATGAATATACGATGGGGATATGAATTGTGCTATGCATTTTGATAGCGGCAACGTGTGCACTATGATTTCCTATTGAGAAAAGGAGCACATGTAGTTTCTCTGAAAATAAAAAAAATCGATTCTTGGTGTACTCAGCCGTGTAGGGTTATATAGGACTTCAATATGCTCCAAGGATTTAAATGTCATCGCATATTTTTTTTCGTCTTCAAAGTAAATACAAACAATTGTAGCAGGAGCTGATATCAAGCCCTTTGATTTCATTTTTCGTATGGACTACGAAACAGGAAATGGTAAATATGAGGAATATGAGCTATATGAAAAGATCAGTTTGTGTGCGTTGCAGTAGCCATATTATTCCATCATTTATACCGGGCCTGGCCATGTCATGAGAAGGGAATGTGGTGACTTCTCTCTTGACAGTTTTATAACCTCTTGACATTTCCGCTATTTCCAAAAGAGTGAAACGCGTGGCGAGCTGGACTTGTTGGATATGAATATATTTTCACTGTTTTAACTGTCATTAAATTAGTCCATGTAATATACACAACCTTATAATCGCTCATGTGTGTGTTTTTTTTCTCCTGGAAAATATCAAATATCACTCATTACACAGAATATAGGTCATCTAAACTGGCCCATTGTATGTCAAACTTGGCTTTCATAGGTGAAGAGAAGGGAATGGAAATGAGTGCAATTGAAAAACAAGGAAAAACCAACTTTTCTCTCCGGTTTTTGGTAACGTGATGTCTCACCAAAGAAAAAACCAGACCACCAGAACGGCACACAAATATTAAAAGGGTTGGGAAACGCTAGCCATGTAAAAATAAATATGTGCGTGCGTAGGTATCCATTTGACTTTGTGAATGTTTTCCACTTTTCCCTTCAAAACTGGGCCACCTTTAATAGTCATGTAAAAATGGAAATAAGTAAAACGTGTTTTCATGCAGACCTCAAAAAAATAAGTTAAGAAACGCTACTCCATTTACCTCTGCTTCTGCTCTCTTCACTCTTTTAATACTCTGCCCATAGCCCATGTATGGGAAGACTGGAGCAATATGAATTCATCATATGGCAGGAGAACTCTTTTGCACTGTAGTAAACTATAACATTCAAATTGTAATCTGGAATAAAAAATAACAATCCTCTGGCATGGCTGCAGATATGCACATACCTACAAAGTGTACTTTAGGAAATGGGGAAATTGAGCTCCTTTCTTTATGTTTCCATTCAAGATCCCAGCTCTAACAATATGGCCTCAGTCATTCCCGTCAACCCTATCGTAGGAATGCATTCATGAGCCAATATTGAGCAAGGGAACTGTGTCAGGTGAAAGTGGTATTTAGCGGGTAAATTATCAAATCCTAATCAAGCCGGACAGTTACATTTATAATCCCATTTGGGAACTATGTATTACAAGGTGATATATTGAGAATTAAATTATACAAATTCATTGCATCCACTTAATACCAGTTCAAGTAGGCTGACCCTACATCCAATGCAGTTTCCTTGAGACTTCTGCTCAATCTACACAAAGCCATGTGAAATATCATTAAGAAAGTTCATACACTCCTGAATGTGAGTCTGGTCTGATGCGTATCATAAAAACGAGGGAATTCACTCAACCCATTCCTAATACATTTACCTTTCTATTTGTATTTTTAATATGCTAATTTCAGCCATACTTCCGACTAACCTGCAAAACAAGGGATTGTCGAGTTATGCCTCCTGTGCTAGAATATAATAGGAGGTGTGTGCAAATGGAAGCCAAATATTTAACCAGGTTAGTTATCACCATTTATTGGGAATGTTCCGCTCAAGCTGTATTGTAAACGGAGAGGCAATGGGAAACAGGACGTTCATTAAAACGAGCACGTCCCAATTGCACCGACTGGGCAAATATTATGCGTTCATGAAATCTCAAATCCATATCCCACCCCAGTACCTATGCCCGTGCTCACGTCCGTATTACAAGTTCAAATAGCAATATAAGCACTTGATACAACCACCACGAGCACCGCTAACAACTTTTTTTTCTCTTCAAGCCCTTTTGTAAGCTTAAGTTCATTTGCAATACTTTCAACTTTCCCCGTATCTCACAGCTTTCACGGTATAGTCATACAGACGGGATTTTAGTCGGTGGATAGATATGTATTTTTTCATGCAGCAGCTGCTCAGCCACCGTAAACTTATTGCTAAATTGAGTGTGCTCAACTAGATCTATGTCAAGTATGCTTGATATGGCTAAACGCTCTGGAAAAAAATATCATTTTGTCCTTGCTTTAACATTTCCGCCATTCATGTATAAATTGATGAAATTTTTTGGCACAATGCATACTAATACAGGTTCTGTAATATATGTTTAGTGGAGGATGGAGCCTCACATTGTTAACACCAACTTGAATGAGATTCATTACATAGTATGCATCACATCAAGGGGAATGTGAATCAAACGTGTGGAAATAGTTGCTGAAACAAAAACTTTTACGAAAAGCGGAAGTGCACAGCATGATTTTCTAATGTAGTTCCGCTAATTATTATTCCAACACCGTCATGAAATGGACTAATCCACAACGAGTATCTATTCTGCGAGTATCATCCGATTTCAGCCATCAAAAAACCGAGATGATGAATGCATGACTTGGTTATCCTCCGTTTGAAGACAAGTAACAGGTGAGTGACTGAACGTGATCTCAATTTTGCTAAATACTGGACAAATATTTATAATTCCCTTTCCCCCTTCCAGTTTGTCCTGTGCAGGATTATAAAGTTTCCAATGTACGGATCCAATTGCAAAAGAAAGTTCAAAACTAACTATGTGAAAATCTGTTTAATGCGATGGAGTTAAGTGAATCATTGTCGTTGGAGTAATCCAACTTGAGCAATTTCCCCATCCCGACCATTTTCCTCACTAAAATCCCACGAGCAAGTTATATCAGCCCTGTTGACAAGCTGTGCAAGCAAATGCTTGTAGTTGTGGCTATCCTTACAATCCTTCCTTGTACTTCCTTTAGTTTCTCAACGACAAAGTGGAAAAGTAAAGAAACACGGGAAATAATATTATACAGTTGTTGGCCCTTCCTTTATCCTCTGTAAATTACTATCTCTACTTTTACATCCTTGTTTGTAATATTAAAAGGATTTTTACTTTTTTCGCAAACATATAAATTTTCCTTTCCACACTCCTGAAAACTTTTCATGGACATTATTCCCATAATATTGTTTACCCTTGAAAACAAAAAGTTTTTCAACACAAGCATAACTATACTCATATATATGCTGCATTATACATCCTACACAAATTGTCTTGGGACAGGGAGAAAGTTACATCATACCATATACATATATCCAGATACTGTGCTCACGTATTTACAGCTTTTGAATCTGCATGCAAGTAGGAGGGTGAAAGCAGTGTCATATTTTTTTGTCTGGAATGCGCATCACCAAATAAATGTAGTACCCTGCCGACCACAATACAAGCTGTAGTACAAAGTGAAATTCATGTACCGCCATTAATATCAATTTATGGAGTAGCCTTAGCGTTACGCATTTGTACTCCCATTCAGTATTGCCACATGAGCTAAACTTTCCAATGTGATGATTAAAAATACAGTTGTTACAGCGGATTTATAAAGTGCAAACGTAGTCATTCGCAGAAAGGGTGAGCAGTACTCAAATCTCTCATAGCAAGTCATATTTCTTAGGATAATCTTGAAAAAGAGCAGTACATAATATTTTAAGTAGGTGTGTATGAGTTACCTACATGAAAACTTCGATATACGAAGTGGAATCTTTGCAGGAATATGACACATTGAATAATGCTGGTTGAAAGTTTGCCTTCTTTTACATTCCGTTATATCATCCAAATAGGAACGGAAGCGGATTACAACCTGCATACCATCCAACATCTTTTTCGAATTTTAAAGCCCCTTACGAGGTTATGAGAAATTCATCAACTCATTTGCCTGGTTTCCTCTGGAAAATCACTCTGTCAATCTTAGCATGGGAGGACTACCTCCTCACCAAGCTAGTTTACTACTTACTACATGGGCACAATCATATTAGTATCTCAATATACCCTCCTTCTTGAATACAATCTCCGGTGATAATTTCAAATAAAGTAATTTTCATATTCCTACCAGAGTTTACTAATGTGATAGAGACAATTAGAAGAAAAAAGTGTGTTTGTTGCTATGAACAAAACCCACCATATACTAATCACATAGCCGGTGAGAGTTGCTCGATTTCATAGATGGATCGAGTTTCTCTGGATTGGATTGAAACTTGAGGGGAAAAATTAGGTATTGGGAGCTTATTTTGTAGGAATAATTTCCTACCTGAAACGATTTGGCACAATTCAAAGGAAATTGTGTTACGGTTAGTAAAGTAATTGCTTGTTGAAGGAGCTTAAAGGGATTGGGGCAGATGCAGAAAGATGCATCTATTCAAATAGGCTTCCACACAATGTGCTTTCTGGCTGCATTTCTTCCATTCAATTTCCTCCTTTACAATATTTTAACCAATACAGCCAAAAAAGGGCAGACTTGCTATTATAGGACTGAAACTTGTTCAAGCTTGCTATGATTCACGATGGGATTAGCTGGTGAAAGATAAATTTCCACTGTTTTGCTTGGAACTCATTTGTTCCAAACTTTCACATCTGATATGAGACGCGTATGCAATACGCGTGGCACTCAATTCCATTTTATTTGATGTCAGCAATAATTGTTTTTCCCTTAAAAAAAACAGGTTATTATTTATATCCCATTTGATATGTTTAGTCTACCTTTTTATTCCTCCACACAAAACATTACACTTGACACACTAATGATATGACGATGATACTGTCATTATGGTATCCCATTATGGTATGGATACTTTACCTCTTCGTGAACAAAGTCCCATTTTACCTCATTTTACAATGACGTATTTACACCGGTGAGCACACGTGCCGTAATTGTCCTATTTGCATTCCTTCTTCCCTACAACCCCAAAGTCAAGTCACTGTCAAATGGGAATGTGCATAAAAGCATACATAAATACCTACGAGTGTCCTTGTCCTCTAACTGACGGAATTCGGGACATAATTTGTGGGGAAATCCCCCAATGTCCTTTCATTGTCGAATTGCTAATGCGTTGGTGCCTTGTCAGCTATATGGTAATTAGAGAATGCGCCTCGTCCAATATACCGTCACTGTCAGAAGGGCTTGCAGTACATATCAGACTCCATTCCTATAAGCTCCATATAAGGGGTAAAATTGCTATCATGGTGACACTTTGTATGAGTGATTGAATCAGAACAAGTGCATAATTGGCTATTATCATCGGTATTAACGACACAAAGTCTGTGGATCTTGACGTGTTTAAAAATAAAAGTGCATGAAACAAAGCTAAAACAGTCTATTGCAGAGTTAGCTGAGCGTGAGCAAATTTTCTTTTTTCTGTCCCTTTGTATGATTTGTGCAGGGATACAATTAGATTATATATTCCACAATAGTGGAGAAAAACAAAAGGCCCCTGTAATTTCAGACAGGTATTGTATGTTCCATGCGTCTATCAAGCAAGTACAGTACATGTATCATGTATGTACCTCCTCCACTTGGCATATAGCAGGGTAACGTGATATGACAGAGCAATTAATGGATATTTTATTCATGTCCTCGGCCTTGTTGAGAAAACAACGCTGAGCCACCAAGCCAGTTGTGAAAAGTAGTCAAACTAATTTTGATAATTGTATTAGCCAACTATCCGCTGTCGCCTTTGAGTTCAAAATTTCACTGACAATGAATCCAGTTTTTTTTATTAGGCACAAAACGATAAACAAATTCCAACTGAACAGATTTGAAATGGGTGTAAGAGCAAGCTTATGAGATATTTAGGTGGAATCTAATTTTCAAGTTGCGAGGGGCAGACGAGAGGGCTGGCTAATCTAAATAATAATTCTGTAAGTGCTATCCAGCCATAGGCTTGTTGGCTGAGCCGAGCATTCGAAGAAAGGCAGGAAATTGGTGATGTGAAAAGTTGCGCTCACTCCAGCCAAACATATATTTGTATTTGGTTCGGGTGTAGTCTTTTCTCTTGTCACTTGTAATTACGTGGAAATACCTATACTCCCGAAAGGGGAAAAGGTCAGCCTTCGTTCCTGCGCGGACTGCGGAGTAGTGCCGAATATTGATTAATTTAAATTTTGAATGAAGAAATGAATGACTAATGACTTGGGATTGTACCGACAGGTCAGCAACGTGAATGAGAGCGAAGAGCCGAGTTTTTTTTGGCTTGCACTGTTTTCCTATTCCTCATCCAGATACATCCACATCCCACTTGGATTTTCTCCATTACCTTTACAACTTGGTGAAGGCTACTCTGGAAATAGTTTCCCACTGGAGGTGGATATCATGTAGTGCTGCATTTTGCAGGACTGCTGTAACCCTGAAGGTTAACATATTATGTAAGCTTGATATTTATATCCATTACGTAATTTTGCTGGTACAATTCGACTTCATATAACAGACCAGAAAGCTACCGTTAGCTTTCTTTGGTTAGTAAGTTGAAAATATTTAGTTTGTGACTTTTGTAAGTTATGTGTATTTTATGTGCACAGAATACAACTCTGTTTGTATTTACGGTTCCATATTAATTCATTCCACTTCAATTGGTGGATTGCAACGAATCCAATTATATATGGCTTTTGCATCATTCAAAGGAAAGTTGCAGATGTATTGACGACTTCACCCCAATTGTCACACAAAGAGGGAGACATTGAAAGCTTACTTCATTTTTATTTTTATTAACAAACCTATTTATTACGGCCAACCAGAAAGTGTGGCTGTTTACCTTGAAGAGGATTAGCAAATCATTTGCAGTTTCTGCCGAGAAAGATTCATAAATGGAATAACCGGCTTCTGGCCGCTTAAGGAATCCAGTGTTCAACCGACATGGCACATTTGTAAACTTCCACAAAGCCCAGTGTCAAAAGGAGAAAAAGCGAGGAAAAGAATGCTTGGCCAAGTTTTTTTATGTATGGCAGTGAAAAGAAAAGCTTCCCCTTTTATTCCACTTGGTTTTCCCCCTGTATTCAACAGACACAAGAGAATGTTAGAGGAAAATAAGGAAGCATCAAGTGAAACGCTTCTGATACTTTACGCAAGAAGGGAAATACTTGACTTTCGTTCCTGCTCGATGAACCTCTGGGCTTTTGATTTCTTTGCGATATATAGTCACAATGCACCCATATAGGATCTATAGTGCATGGTGCATATTCCAAGGAATGATTTTTGCATACACTCCAATACACATTGGCTTCTTAGGAGAAGAACTACACAGTTTTCTATTATAGTCTACAAGAGTGAGGAGGGAGTTTGGCGAAAGAGGAGGAAGGAGTGCGCCAGAGAGATTTGTCCTAAGACCGCATGAATAAGGCTTGACAAGGGATTTCGTTTGAATATCAATACATTTATTGCCGGCGGGGATTGATGTCCTTTCTGCTCTATTCAGACAATACAAAGCAGAAAGACTGCATGTCGTGCTCGCTCTCCATTGCATTGCACGCTCTCGAACAAAGCCTCCCTGGTATAACGCCTTTTTCTCCCATTTATAAATCTTATATTTCCTCCAAACCAAATATGTATTGGCAGTTGTGCTGGGGGAGGAGGGAACCTATCTGCAATGTGTTTTCTCCCAAGATCTCTTTTTTTTTCTTTGCAAGGTACATTTATGAATAGTGCACAATTGCTGTGTATTTCTGTGGAGTAAATATGGCCGCCGGTTAAGATAAGACATCAGTCAATGGATGGGGAGCTGATAGCTGAAACCACAGTAGAAGGAATATTTTCGGGAAAAATGGGAACAGGAAGACACTGTAGAGATGGGTATCGAAAACGTGACCTACTAATAGGGGCCTCCGGTTTAAAGAAAATTGACTGAAAGTTATTGAGTTAAGTTGGTAGTGCAATTTTGTTTTTTTTCCTTAAAATTATTATGCTTTGTCATACTGTCCATATTACTATCCCTTTCACCAAGTCCTTTCTATAAAGCGGAAAGAGAAAGGAGATAAATCTAATCAAGGATATGTCATCAGAGGAAGGAAGCTGGATACTTGCGTCCTGTCAGATTTTTAAGGAAAACAATTCAGTCCTGTTTTTCCCCTATAATCGATTTACTATATAGGTTGATAAACTTATAATATTTAAACTCATCGATAATCTAATTTCCTCCAAATAAATTTCGTTTTGTCCCTCTACCAACAAACTTCTGACATTGTTTTCCAGCCTCCAAAGCACTAGTAACAAGTACCACGCTATCAATGCCTAAACAGATTACGACAACTTTTATCGTTTCCCTACACTCGATTTGGGAGCATTACATGTAAATACCGTACATTCCCTACATTTCATTGGTACAGTAAAAAACCCAGTATTTGTAAGTAATAAATGTAGATTGACTTGTACACCGCACAAATCGGAATACATAAAAAATCCCACTTCCCACAGAATATGGCCCTCGTGCTCCGACTTGTTTGCAAACGAAGCTAAACTGCTCCTCAAACCTATGTTGTTTGCAAATGCTGGAACATGAGCTAAATCTATTTTATACAGCCACCAGCAGCCTTCCCCAGATAAAAAACTATGATAGACTAGATAAAGTTATTCCTTCCTACACGCTTGCTGTTTGCATAAGCCTATTATATTACAGCCATACGTCCATTGTTGGAAAGATGTTTATGTATTTTATTACAAGCCGTGCAAAAAAATAAATATAATCTCACGCGATCTCTCCCAACCGGACATATAGTACATATTGGACTGTCCAAAAGGACGTGTACATTATTTTCCTTTTTCCTCCCCATCCTCCCGATGAAGGGATTGGGCTAACATTGAATTGTCTAAAAAGGACGGCAGCTGTGTGTCAATAAGAACACTAACTGTAGGTGACACTTGGCAACTGATAGGAAACAAATTTTGCTTTCTCCTACCAATCCAATCCATATAGGATTCCCCTTCCTATTCCAGTTGGACTAGGGCAACGAAACAAGTATAATACGATAGGTTTATCTTATTTCATTAATGCATAGAGTGCTACACAACTAGAGATATTCTTCCCAAAAACGAAAATCTCATTCATCCCGATTTTTTCCTCCTCTTTTTTACTACTTCTGTTCAACGCTCCAAGATTGTTGTACCACTCGAGAAAAAAAAGGATATTGAAAGAAGAATAAGAAACGAATCCAGAGACTTTTCGCCATATACATATTTTTTTTTCGCAGTATAATATTTATGTTCTCCTTCCCATTCTCTCTCCCTTTCCCATGGAGGAGTCGGCAACAGTGAAAGTATCACCATTGTAGAGTGACGTTCCCTTTCTATTCTACTCTTTGTCTAACTCCTATTTTGCTGACGGCTCTGACTTGCAACAGAGAGCACAAGAGAGAGGGGAGAAAAAATCCAGCAACAACTATACATACCATCCTTTACTACTTTATCACCGCGAGTAAGAGCTCCAGAGATAGAACAACTTAGCTCACTTTCACTTGGCTCTGTTTTAGTAGAATTGTTACTTGAACAATACTGTTTTTCTACTCTTTCTCCCTCTCCTGGGAAATCATTTATCTCCGAAAAAACGGAATATCAGCATGAGTAGTGAGTGTGGCGACAATGTTACACTATTTAGGCTCAAATATATACGCACGACCTGGAAATAGATGGGAGATGAAGACAAGCATTTGTTCACTCATGATATTAGACACATGCTTCAGCTCAATTTAGTCTAAGCTGGTTTGTTCTTCCCTCTCTTGTTGTTGTCCTCAAATGACTCCTCCGCTTTACTAAAAAAAAATCCTTATTTTTTCAACTTCATCAATATACAACTATAGCCATATAAAAGATAAACTTTCCGTAACATTGATTTTCCTTCTTTAGCCGAGCAAAGCAAAAAGGATGAGCAAAAAAAAGGAGTATGACTTGGTGCACTTTTTTTTAAATTTTCTTTTCTCAGATGCGTAAAGTTTAGAGAGGGCCTTTATCTTTATACATCATCGGAAGTGAAAGTTCTGGCGTATATGGGGTCACTATTAATTGTATACCTTTTGGAGGGGAGGGAAACACCCTCCCTGGGAATTTTTTTTTGTTACGAAGAATAAGCTTCATCTCATCACTATTTTCACGGGAAAAAATTTGATACCGTCGTCAACCTGATCCTTCTGTCAGTCAACTTATACGAGCATCCAAAACTATGTACGATATATACTGGCATAGGATTATATCAGGATGATATATGATACGGCGTATTATACCACGTTTCCCTCCAACTTGATAAGATTGTATGTGTTTATCTTAATCTAACCATCTCGTGCTCGGATCTGATCACAATCCTAGTTGTAAATGTGAAATTGAGTAAGAAATCTAATAGGAAGACTAATCTGTCAAATAAAATAAAACGGATTGGCTGCACGGTGCTGGGAGGATAATGTCACTATCTTTTGAGCCTTGGCGTCAATAAAGTGCAAACGTCAGCACAAATACGAATGCATTCCTCCTGGCTGACAGGCCAACCTCTAGACTTTTTTTCTCATGATTCCACGCGCTCCACTTTCCGCACAGGATTACTCATTTCTTAAAGGGGTTTCGGGAGATGAAAAGAGAAGGAGTCATGCTGTAAAACTGCCGGAATGAATTAGCCATAAATTTTTAGCGATGAAAAGATGAAATGTAGATACCTCATATTGTGGTGGGGCTTTCATATCAAGACATTATATAATATTGCATATTTTTTTCACAAAATGTAGCCAATATACTACTATATATTTATGTACGCAATTTCACCAAATTATGGAACACATCCTTTTTGCTACATTGAGACCATGCGTGTGGAATGGATGGAGTGCACAATCCACATTCATATCATTTTTTTGCATGTCACTCATACAGAATCAAATTATGACGGATCTCACCACCAATGTTGGTGAAAGTCTGGTATAAAAAGTGTAATTGTAAGTTACAAGTATCGAAGGACAACTCCACTCTGCAGCTTCAAATCTCACCAATGTCATCCCATATCCTACATAGATACTTTGTCAGAGGTGAAAGTAAAACCTAAAGGAAATGTTTTTTCTCTTGACTTTTTTTTAAGGTGGAAAATCTAATATTTCTGGTCTTTGCTCAAATTCTCTCAAGAATAAACTTGTGCTTTTGCTCTCCCTCCGCGGGAAAAGATGGGAAGGTGGGCTTCAACTCCAACTTTTCGTCGTTGCTCAAAAAATGCTGAACATTCTTTGATGTTCAATGAAACGGAAGGTCACGCAGCCACTTCTCATAAAACCGAGAGCTCCCAACTAATGAATTGGAAAGTTCATTCGTGATTCCACTTTGGGTGAGCCAAGCTCTTTTTATAGGAATTAGATGGGTATGTGAGATGGCTTCATGGGGAAAGCCCTGGCTAATTCAGTGGTGGATGGGTTTACTACAAACACCGGGCTCCGTTTGCACTGCAACAGTCAGTGTAAATAAGCAGGAGCTATTTTGAGCCTGGGTATTGATATCGTAAAAACAAAGTTTATCTCTTCATTTCATTTTTTCCTGCACACGGGGCTACCTACAGGAAAATTGAAAGGGGTAGTGGAACGAGTTTAAAATGCAGGAAGGTTAAAACATTTCATTGGATATGGCGGTATACATCCACTTTAAGGGTAGGCAATCATAAATAAATACTACAAAAATATTCTTTTTTTACCTGCCCCACCCAAATAAGTGGAATCTTACCATGCTTGTTTTATGTTGATTGACCAAATGGATATAAACTGGCACGTACAATATTTTACCTACTTTGCTCCACGTCTAACGAATCGATTAAAACTAGCTGTTTTCAAGTTGTTGAAAATTTTCGAAATTTATAGTCAATCCAAGTTTTGGGTGAAAATGCCAAAAAAAAATATCTAAATTTGCTTATTGATTTTATCCCTAACTTCAAAGTGACAAGATGCGGATTGTTTGCTATATGGTACCTATATCTACCGAGTAAAGGAACTCGGTGATCCGATATCTCCTGCTTTTAGCGAAAGTCAGAAACAGATACTTTCCGATCTTGTTTTCAAAAAAACTGTCAGTAACCCCGTGAAGTTTTGTGCATGGGGTGCACTGCTCTTTGCCTTCATCCGAGAAAGGAATTTCCTTTGAAATTTCATGCAAAGGCATGAACTGCTTATATGCTAGTTTCTATTTTCATTTTCGGCATTGCGTTACCTGCATGTTTGAGAAAGGCTTGTAGCAGATAGGTATAAGTACATAAATATAACACTCACACGAGAACACGTTTTATTGCATAATAATCCACCAGGAAAAATGTTAGGAATGTCATATTCGTCTCCACTTAATATGGACTATGGAGACGGTGGTGGTGCCATATTTTTTTTCTCTGTATGGACCCTTCACTTGAATATTAAATGTGACTAGAAAATTGGAAAAGCCTGTGTTTTGGAACTCTTTTGGTACACAATGGCGTTATTTTTTCAAAGCTAAAATTCAATTACTGTCCCAAAACCATAATTACTTTTCTCAGTGGCCAAAAAATCAATATTAAATTATATCGGTTAATAGTGGAAATTAGGTAGGTAATTATCTACCTGTAAAAGTCAATTTAGAATTTCCCCTTATCCAATAATTACTGTTTGAGCAAAGTTCTAAAAAAGAGCCGCAGCTAAAAACATGTAAATTGGAAAATGAGCCACCTACAATGCAAAAAAATGGAGCGGATATTGACCTTTTCATTGGATAATTCCTTTTAACTCAAAATACACGTTGGTTTGAACTTGACTTATCTAAAAGCGACTATTATTTTTATCCAAAAATCAGAAAAATAACAAGGAAGTTGTGTTGGAGTAGAAAATAATACAAAAATAATAAACTGACCAATCGACAAATTCATGAAGCTATGATACCGTTGTTATTATGATGTCGAATAAAGAAACCAGAATTTGAAAATTCATAGTCGTTAATCCGTAATTCTATAATCTCATGGGTAAATAAAAACTTTCTTTATATGATTTTGCTCAAATCATGTGATCAGTGACCAGTGATGATCACGAACCTGCAGAAAACAGTCTTGTATGGATTTACATCATGCATTCAGATTGAGGGCCCCGTAACGGGTCGAAGTGTAAAAGTATTTAGTTAATTATAATTACTTCAACTCATTCATTGTACATTCACTTGAAATCGTGAATGCCATAGTGCTTCTAATAAGCATGTTTGCAGTCACATTCTCAGCGTGCCCCAATACAACAAAGTGAAAACCATTGCGTTGCATGGTAAGATACGGTATAATTCCTCTCTTCCTAAACATGCTACCTAGCTGGACCTCTTGTTTATGAAGGACGTAGACACTAGACATGGATAAGGATGACAAAGGTAACATATGGGAGGGATGGTGAATGAAATGCGATGCATTTCGTACTTATACCTTACTTACGTTAGGTCTAAACCTTTTGTGTAAACAATTATGATTGAAGTTGCATTGCATTTACAACGAGACAGACGAACATTTTGTTAAAGTTTTTGAAGCAGGGACAAAGTATGTATCTAAAAATTAGATTTTTATTTTCCTTGTTTACCTAATAAGGCTATAGTTGGATACTACGCTGCAATAAGCACTTTTCTGTTAAATGTTCGCATAGTTTTATTGCGTTGAATTAAAGAACTTTGCTATCTTCCATTATTTAAAAAATGGATATCGGTAGACGGAGGCGGATGGTGAGGGAATGCAAGCGAGAAAGTGATGTTAGTATTGGCGGACATGAAAGAGTAGATAAGGAAGTTTCCAAACCAAAGAGTTCGAGAAAGCAAGATAACAGTTTGTACAAGTGTTCCCATTGCTTTCGAATTTACACAGGAGTTGATGGACTTATGCAACACGTAAATTAAAATAAAAACTACATATAGTTAACAATACTTTCTTCAATCTTTAAATTGCTGAAAAATTCATGTGTAGGAATTCTTTTTTCTGTTTTTTTAGCTTCTAACTCACCAAACGAAGCAAGCCAAATTACCGAATTGTCCCGGAGTTCTTAAAACCGAAGAGCTGAAAACTAGGGAGAAAAAACTTCCAACTTGTAAGCTTATAATCACTCGTTGTGACAATTTGATTTCGCCGGGCCAGCGATTCGGAACAAGTCACATCGGCGGAACTATTTGGAATTTAAAGAGAGGTGATGCCATTGCTGGGAAGAAAGTGACAAGGCGAAGGAGTGATGATTCAGAATCACGAATTACTACTGGAGTAACTGAGAAGATTCGGTCCAGAAAGTTATCACTTAAACAAATTTCAGTTTGTGGTAGTAGCAGTCAAGTTGGCATCAAGCAACATAAATGCCGATTTTGTTCAAAATTGTTTGGTCGAATAGGACATCTAAAAATACACATCCGAACTCATACCGGTGAGCGACCCCATCAATGCCAGTTTTGTTCCAAATCCTTTGGACGACTAGACTATCTGAATAGTCACATCCGAACTCATACCGGTGAGCGACCTTATCAGTGCCAGTTTTGTACGAAATCATTTGGGGAACTAGGAAGTCTGAAGATTCACATCCGAACTCATACCGGCGAGCGGCCTCACAAATGCCAGTTGTGTTCAAAATCATTTGGGGAACTAGGAAGTCTGAAGATTCACATCCGAACTCATACCGGTGAGCGACATCACAAATGCCAGTTGTGTGCAAAATCGTTTAAAGAACTAGGAGCACTGAACAGTCACATCCGCACTCATACCGGCGAGCGACCTCACAAATGCCAGTTGTGTTCAAAATACTTTGGTCATAAACAAGTGCTTGAAACGCACATCCGAACTCATACCGGCGAGCGACCTTACATATGCCCGTTGTGTTCAAAATCATTTGTACAACTAGGAGCGCTGAACAATCACATCCGAACTCATACTGGCGAGCGACCTCACAAATGCCAGTTGTGTACAAAATCGTTTGGACGACTAGAATATTTGAAAAATCACATCCGCATTCATACTGGTGAGCGACCTTACAAATGCCAGTTGTGTACAAAATCGTTTGCAGAACTAGGACATCTGAAAGGCCATATCCGAACTCATACCGGTGAGCGACCTCACAAATGCCAGTTGTGCTCAAAATCGTTTGTGCAACTAGGACATCTGAATATTCACATCCGAACTCATACTGAGCGACTCACAAATGTCAATTGTGCTCTAAATCCTTTGCCGACATGAACATCTGAACGGCCACATGCGCACTCACACCGCCTCCATCAGTGCCAGTAATATAAAAGACATCGATAGTGACTTTACAATATTACTGATGTTGGAAATCATGTGGAAGATTTTTAAAGCAGCTTCAACCTTTCTACCCGGCAGAGTTGGGGATCGATATATCGATCGATACAATTATCGACACGATATCGATTTCGATATCGATATTTACGTATCGA